>VWZU01002861.1:19456-39234 GCA_013397095.1 Sterrhoptilus dennistouni | reverse complement strand
ACGTGGAAGGGAAGAAAAAGCTAACCCCCCCCCCCCCCCCCAAGTTGCACAGCAGCTAAGTGCTAATACTACAAATTGATTTCACATCTTTTTGAACTTTGCTCAATGTCCTACTCCCATACAAGACAGGCTGCCCCTGTGAATTTTTAAAAGAGAACACTCACAGGATGACAGAGGAAAGTAGATTAAATACAATTGTCAAGGACCTTCCTGAAAGCCTCTTGAGGCTCTCCACTTGTTTAGCAGACGGCACTTAGAAAGACCACATAACATTCTCAATACTAAATACTCAGACATCCATCTCAAAGCCTGAGTCTTCTTTAACACAAAATTACTTGTTCCTTAGTACAATCCCTTTAGCTACTTCTGCTTTACCCTTCATATTGCCTCCTCTGTTTTGGGTGCCATTATCCATTTCCCCTTCTCAGAATCCCAAAATGCAACATTCTGCCAACATCAACATAACTGCATTTCTCCAAATGGAAAGGAGGTCACCAGACATTAACACATGACCAAAACTTCCTCCAGTCTTTAGCCACCATCACATAGAACCTGAATAGCAATAGAGAAGCAGCAACTTTTCCCCACACTACGTCTAAATATTGTGACCAGCATGTCTCTAAATGTCTGTAATGCACGAAGACTATGGTCTGTAATGCCCTAAGGCTATGATTATTTAGCACTGGGTGGAGACAGGATACAATTCTCTTCCTAAACAGGACAGAAAACATCCTTGAGACAAAGATATATTTTATAAACCTATTTCCTATCCCCTCCCAAGAGTAAGTGAGCTTTGGTTCTTCTTGTACACCACAGCTCAGAGATTATTAGAAACTTGCTAAATTAACAAAGACAAGTTATTAGGAAAGCAACATCACTTATTTCTTAAAAATCACCAATCATGAATTCCAAATGATAAAAATGATTGACTGAAAAAACATTGCTTTTATTTACTAAGATGATATGGTTTAGTCAGATCACCCTTTCTTAGCTAGCCTTACCCTATGAGATAATACTATTTAATCTGTGCTTTATTTGAAATCAAATAAACATGAGGTTTAGACACACATATATTTCAGATACGCTTGTTTTCATCAACATTGTCCAGGAATTCGATGCTAGAAGCTCAAATGGAGTGCAATTTGTAACTAAAGAATAGTTTACTATTACAAATTAGAATTATAATTATAATTCAAGTTTCCTCTGCTACTGAAAACAAAAAAAATTACCACTTAAACATCAGGGATACAGCAAGGAAAGCACTTTCTGGATACATACTGCAGCGTGGGTTTCATTTTTATATATACTTGAAAAATCATAAAGCCTTGTGAAAAAGGCAGAATAAGGCATTCTGTATTTTAATCAACATTGAAATAAACCCTGTAAGATTACCGAGCAAAATAGCCTTGTCGCCGTTCCTTCTTCTCTTCCTTGGTCTCCATTATTTACAGTGAAATGGGCAAGGTGAGCAGCCAGGCGTGATGCTCTTTTTCCCGTCAGCACCTCATATCCAGGCAGAGTCTCCTGTACAGAAGTTAAAAACAGGAACTCCATAAATCAGCATGTCAACAACAGCTACAAAACCCAAGAGGGTGTGGAAATACAACAGAGCCAGTGACAAAGTGAAGTAAAATTTTAACCAATGTTTGCTGTGCATTATCCATTTAGTATACAATGAGACAAACCAATAAATGCACCCAGGCCAGTTTCTCTGCAGAGGAAGAGACATTTTGCAAAGCAGGTAACCCAAAGAGCAGCATCATGTCTTAAAACTCTAGAAAGATTAAACTACTTTCAAGTTCATACCAAAACATCTTCCATGTCTCACCTGTTTCCTAGACAGGCAAGCTTTGGAAATATATAGTACAAACAGAATAAGTATGACACACAATGCTCACTCTGAATTTAGATTTTAAATTACTAAAAATAGTGTAAGATTGTGAGAGATCTGAAAGTTTTAGAACAATGTAAAGCAAAAAGAGTGATCTACATTCTATTCAAGGTTTGACTGTTGTGACCAATATACAGATTCAAACAACCATACAGGGAGAAACAAGATGGATCTCTGGCTCTCCAGATGAAATGCAATCATCTTGAAACAGGTAGGACTTAGGGAAGGTTATCTAGGTTACCTGAGAAGTTAAAAAAAAATAAAAAGGGAAACCAGTAAGACTGGGTTTTGTCATGAAAATCATGACACCTCTTGGCAGAATGCTGTACCAAGGCACTTGGAAAACAGGAGCTGAAAAATTCCTAACTGCTTTATAATTACTGTCATTAACAACAGGCCACATAAACTGCTGTCCAAGACCCCTGCCAAGATGTTTTACCATTTTCCCCTCCTCAACATACATTTAACCTACCCTGATGGCTTGCGCACATGCACAAAGTAAGTTAACTTTAGACTTTTTTATCAGTATTTCAGAATAAACTCAAACCATAAGTGACTACTGAACATTTTAGTCTAATGGGCTGTAAAACAAAGAAATGGTAACCACGTAAATTATGATTCACAGCAAAAGAAGAAAAAATCCTCTGGGACCTAATCAGTTCCCATTATTTTCCCCAGCATTAAAAGATCACAAGCTACAAACTGCCAGATGTCAACAAAAGAGATGATGCAGCAAAGACAGACTAATCTACTTGAAAAGCCCAAGAACAAATCATGCTTGAGTCTACTAGAAATACTTGCCGCAATTTTCTCTCCTTATTGATGGATGATTAGTCCACAGCATATGAAGCCCATTTCTTCAAAATGCGCTTTTTCTAACTCATTAGTTTTGAATACATCCAGTGCATCAGAAAGAATCAAGCTGCTCTCATTTTTACACATCAGGCAGTCTTACAGTAATGGGTACTCTTTAAATGGCAAATATCTGACATCTTTAGCTTTATGAAGAGAATACTATTTTACCTCTGCAAGGTAACAGGTGATGCTGTCTTCAGCTGGACACAGAAACCAACATGACAGAAGCGTAATAGCAGCATCAGAACAAATTGGTCTGCCCAGATGTTCAGTCTGTATGAAGATACCACATACTTCCTGAGAATTCTGATGCATCTCTATCTTCCCTGTTGGGGCAGGTTCTTAGCTCTCCAGAGGATCAAAACTGGTGGCTTCATTAGCACTCCCTTCAGAGTTACAGTAAATCTTTCAAAGTGTACAACTACAACCTTTGGAGCGAATTACAAAATGAGTTCAAAGAAAGAGGAACCACTTTTCCCCCTTCACCACAGTGTGATGTGGCACGAGGGCACTGTCAGGCCAGAGCTGAGTCTCACACTGACACCAAGAACTATCAAGTAACACCAAAGCATCAATGTAGTATTAAACCCATGACCACAAGGACAGCAGGACCCATGGGAATGAGAAGAGGGAAGAGTCCCTTGCCCCACTGAAACAAGATCAGCTGGGATGAACAGAGGCAAGAGAGATCTGTCCTCCCTGCCTAATCCCATGCAAGAGTCAGTGGCATGCTCTTCCCAGTCATCCTCCTCCTCTCTCATGATCTAACATCCCCAACCAGGGAAGTACCTGCCCACCTCCAGGCTGGCAGACAAAGAGAGCAACTACCACCCAGGGAGCCAGGGGGAGAAAGCCTTGCCTGCCCACAGCCCTGTCAGGCCCAGTACTAGGGCAGCCACCCCCTGCTTCAGCAAAAACAGGCACGAAAAAGAAGAGAGGAGGTTAAGCCTGGACCTAACCACAGATGCTGCAAGAGGTGCCAGCACCAAACCAGCGAGGTGCCGCTCAGCACCCCAAGCGTGAGGGTTGCTGTTTGCTTTCATCAGTGCTAAACAAAGCCAGCAATGCCAACATGGGTATGGAGCTTGTTCTTCTCACATCAGGTAAGTCCTTTCACACAGTGAGGGGGAATAAATCAAGAATTTAAAAAAAAAAAATTATATTCATAACAGATGGGCACTCAGAAAATTGGACTGTGATCCACAGACCAGATACAGTGAAGGCATTCAGGTGATTTTTTTTTTCTTTCGCTAATAAAAATATACAGTAATATAATATCCAGTCACCAATTAAAGTAAATTTTCATAATAGCATAATTTAATGTCAGATTCCACTCTCTTGACCTAAAACTTACTTAGCTTACTGTCTTAGAAGAAACAATGGTGGTGTTCTAGAAGGGCATATTAAAGTCTGAAAATTATACTTTGAAAATATAGTACTAGAAACAGCAAACTGTTTAGGAATGATGACTTCTTAAATTCTGAGTTTACTTGTGTTGTTGGGAATTTCGTACTAGTTGCCTTAAAGGAAGAAAAAAAAGAGAAAACCTGACAGCGAGGAGGAACATAGCACAGCCTGCAGTAATCGCTACAGGACACTAGTATGTAGTATTTCTGAGAGGTCCTTTTCAATTTTAGTTTTTAAAGAAGTAACAGCACAAAAGTCACATTTACTTTATAGGATGTCACTGACAATTTAAAGTTACATCAAAAAAGGCAAACCTACTCCACACTTCTCCCCTATCTGTCCTTTGATATTTTACAAGAACAAAAAACCCAAGGTATTATTTATCACCTGCTTGAAACGTTATTAAGACTATATGATTAAAATGAATCCTGGTTTCCTGGCAGCTCCTTTCTGGTACAGATGAATACTGAATCAGCAGACTATTAAAAATGTACGTATTTGGGAGATATTTATATGCTGAGAAACAGACACTTACTCATATGTCATGAGTTCAATCCAAACTCAAAGGATGACAAAGCTGATTTGATATAAATTTCAGGCTCAGTTTAACCTTTTCTACACATAGAAACAGAAGCAGACTGTGAAAAGCTTGTATTACATGTCTACAACAATCCTAATTCTTTAATTAGGCATTTTTCAAGGCAAACCAAACAATGCATTTCAGTAAGGAGCCTGTTAAAAATTTGCCACTCTCCAAATTTAGCTGGTGTCAGCACCTGATAATTATATAAAGAAAACAAAATACATAAGCATACACTGTTCTTTCTTATTTTAGTCCTACTGCTCAGGATATTTTAATTTGTATTTACTCATTTCTGGATACTTGTTTTGTCTATCTGGTCTTGCTGCCAGGGAGTTCTGGGGGTGTTACTGAAAGTTTGTAGTTAGGATGGGAATCCTTCAACAAGGCCACAAGAATTTTAAAATGTTATAATCACAGGAACAGACTGAACTCCTGACCATGGATACCCACACTACTTCAACTGTCACCACATTCTCAAGACCACCAGAACCTGTTTCCAGGTCCTGCTGTCCTCCCTGCAACCTGGCATTGCAGGACAGCAGCTTCCCGCACTGGTACATTCAAACTAGCAGCAGAAGATCCTCCAAGTGCCAGGATAAACAAAGGGAATGGAAGATTAAAAATAAGTTAGTGCGTGAATAGAGCATCCTTCAAAGACTTTGATAAATTTATCAATTTTACAGAATTCTTTTTTGTCCCTTTTCCTTCCCATCTCATGCATGAAGAATAACGTATCTTTCTACTTGCAGTTTAAGTAGTTTACATTTTCATGAAACAAGAAAAAGTCCTGCTTGCTGTGCTCTGGGGTAAGCACCCAGAAATCCTGTCTGCTGGCTCTAAAGCATCAACAAGCAATCCTTCAGTTGTGAGCATTACTTTTCAAAACAACAGTACATCCCACAGCACAATAATGGAGAAGCCAATGAAGCATCTGATTATTTTTAGAACATTCAGTGGACTTGATAGCTTTTCTCTGGCCATCTGTGCCCACTGCAAGTCCTGGAAAAACATACAGAGAAAAGAAACATTTAAGATCATGCAATTTTCTATACGTATTTTTAATGATCCTGTAGAGTCAATATCTCTCAACCTCTCTTAAGGTAGGAAAATTATGTAATTCCCTGCTTTGCAAATGGGGAGCTGAACTGTCAGAATGACCTCCACATGCCCAAATGAGAGCAGAAGAGCAATGTGAGCAAGTATCCTCCCAATAGCTTTAATCCAGCCTCAATAACCAGCAGCAGTGAGAACACAGGAGGAGATTACTTTGACAAGGAGATAGTTATTATTTTCTGTGAAATTTAAACTGACTGTCTTTGGAAACCAATAGCACAGTCTCAATTTTATCTGGTGCTGTAGGCATATGCATAAGAATCATAGCACAGATCCACAAAAGAAAACAAAAAGCCCAACTCTAACTCCTCTGAGGATCCAGGGTCACTCAACTCCTTCAGCAAGGAACAAATACAGAGTAATTGAACAATACAAGGAGTAAAAAAGGCAATTAATTGACTTTAGGAAAACAAAGTCAAGTGTAGTGTATTCCATACTTTAGCAGGAGCCTCAGAATGCAAGAGACAGTGGCAACAATCACACTGTGAACAACAAGCAAGGAAGATGAGAGGTCTACGCACAAATTTTCCAGATAGGAAGGCAGAGCAGATGAAGGCACAAGACTCCCAGTGAGACAGCCAAGTAGACATGGCCACAGAACAAATGCAACAGGGAGATCCCACCGTGCTGATGGAACAGGATGCTGCCCAGACACACCACAGAGCTGTCATCTGGTACAGCATCCCACACAACAGTAACTTTTTATTTTTGCTTCTCTATTATACCTCTGCCCCTGAGACCACAAACACCACACACATCTGTTCACAGCACTGCACACTTCCCATCACCTGCTGTAACACCAACATTCAAAACTGGTCATATTCAGACACAAAACATAACTCATCATCTGGCTTAGGTCTGCAACTCTGCAACAGTGTCTTCTTATGAATAACAAGTCTTCTGGGTACATGTGCCAATTCTGACCCCTAAAAGATGCAGCACGAGAGATGACAAGGGTTACACCAGTAAGCCAGTACTAAGACCAAGAAAAAGAAAAGGTATGTTTGTAGTACTTCAAGAGCAATATTAAAAGTATCTCTCAAGTTGGAAGAGTGAGAAATTGTAGAACAAATCACAGATAGAAAGGAAGTAGTTTCAGTGTCTTAGATGTGAAATTGAACCCTTGGGGGTTGCTAGCTGTGCCTCTCATGAGCCCAAAGCAGTTACCAGAACACCATGCAGATGTAAATAAATAAAAACACAGACCATCCTTTAACATAAGGCAACAGAAACAATTTGACGTGGAAGAGGAGACATTTCAATTTGCTACTGGTCATATAAATGCCTATTATTAAGCTTCACAAGCCAAAAAACCAATAATAGCTCTTCCATCCATTTCCACAGACCTCCCATTTTTAAAACCAGGAAAGTGAATGTACGCTTGTACTTTATGAGAAATGCTAAACTTTGCAGCATTTTATTAATGCCTCATTGACTGGACTAAGCAGGCTGAGTTCTACTGCTTTTAGGTTCTGCTAATATTTTACTAGGTGTAATAGAAAAGATAAAAATTTCTGTATAAACATCACAGCATCTGAAGATGAAACATAATAGAAATGCACAGCCAGCAAAGAGGAGAGTAAGCTACAAGGTTTTTTTTAGTCTTTTCTTTAGGCAGAATGACCCAGGAAAAAGTGAGATTGGAAGCTTTCAGAAAAATACCTAGCCCAAGAAAGTATAACACAGCACAGACTTAATACATTCTACAGAATAGACAAAAAAATGTTTATTCTAAAGCTATCTGAAATATGGAATTATTTTAATATAATTATATAGTTACACTATAGTTATAATGTATAGTGTACCGTTAATTCTAAATCATTAATAAGCTCTACAAAGAAGTTCCAGTCCATTAGACATAACTGGAGAGTGCTAAACTAACCCAGGAGAGCTACTCTGCCTGAGGTGCACTCAACCCTTGCTCAGGTGAATAACTCTTCTTCACACCTTTCATCTTTGAAGTATTATGCCTGCCACACTTCTTGTGACAAGGGTGCACTCTTAAAATCTAGAAAAAGTAAAAACGCAAAAATTAAGAGACGGAAAAACAAGCATGTAAGCAGAAGCAATTTCTAGATTCTTGTTCATATTAAACACAGAACAGTCACAATTTCTGAGCCTCCAAATAGAGAGAAATAAAGAGATTCAGTGCGGCTATTTGCATGCTGTGAGCTCTCAAGGACAGTGAAGATCTGGAGGTAAGACAGGCAAAGAAAACAAACACCCTCGCTCTTGAGGAACAGAATACAGTGTTTAGGAATTTATTATTCCCCTCTACAGTGGTGTAGTAAACTAAAAGTTCAAGCATTTTCCTTCCCTACTGATGAAGTAAGAACAGGCTAAGCTTCACCTCAGTGCCCCTACTGGATTTCCAACAGACTGTCCACATAAACAAAGTTCAAATAAAATAAATGACAATCAGTGCGGCAGATACATTTCTGATTCAGAAACAGAACAATAACAAAACTTGATTCAGCTCCAAAAAACTCTCCAGACAAATTATTCCTGCCTTATTCAGGAAAAGGCTTTACCCACTAACTCAGGCTGTCATGTTTGACACAGGGTAAGAGGAAGCAAATGTGCTACCAGAAATTCCACATCACCGGTCAGGTTATCATGAGACAAAAACACGGAGATTTAATCTTTCCTCATTGGCAGCTGAACATCACCAGATGCATTTTCCTTACAGAGCAGTGCATTTTACTGTTTAACTCAGCTTCAGTTGCTAGACAGAAACTGGTTACAAAATACAGCATAAACTATTAACAGGTAGAGTGCTATGCTATTCCAAATGTAAAAGTGCAGTGCTGTTGGAAATCAGGCCACCTGGGAAGATGTTCATTTTTAGGTCAAACAAGAACATTGCTGCAGATGTTTTAAAATAATTAATACCTTCATCTTACTGTACCTCCTGTTTCAACCTACCCCAATTCAATTAAGCATCAAGTCCAAGCCCTCTGATCCTGCAGCTTTTCACACTCACATTGCACAGGTATACACAGGTATGCCCTCTACAACTACAGGAAAGAAGAGGTGAGGAGGTGGCAGTCAGCCTCTTCTCCCAGGCAACTAGTTACAGGACACATGGAAAGGACTTAAACTGTGCCAGGAGAGGTTCAGGGTAGATATTAGGAAATATTTCTTTGCTACAATAGTGGTTAAGGATAGGATTGTACTCCCCAAGGAAGTGGTGGAGTCACCATTCCTGGAAGTGTTGAAGAAATGAGCAGACATTGCACTTTACAATGCGGATTCAGTCCAACATCGGATTTGATGATCTTAGAGGTCTTTTCCACCCTTAATGAATCTGTGATTGTATGAACCAAAGAAGGATGAAGTTTACCATACCCAGAGAGGGTAAGATGGATATCACTGTTTCCTCACCTCTGCCTGGAGCATATAGGCATATACACAAAAGACTTTTCATATCTGTGCTCCTCCACATTCAACTAAAACACCAAGTACCTGCAGTTTTCTAAAATACAAGAGACTGATGAACATTCAACACATCAACTATCATTTAGACAATTCTCTTAGCATTACCTTGCTGTTTTGTCAGTCAACACTATCATGTTCCTTGCTCATGATCCATTGAGTATTTCAAAGAAAGTACTGCATATCTGCTTTGATAAGGTCAAGAAGATATATACAACCAACCCCATCACACCCAGACCCAATGAATTACAGGTTCTCTACCAGGTTTCTAAGGGCCATGATCAAGTCTTCCTTAGATTCCCCGCTTCCCATACTCAGAATTCTGCTAAAGGCCACTGGATCCACAGTGTCACATATTGCAGGCCTGGCCACACTCCAGAGTTGCTTCTATGAATTAGCTTACACAGGCCTTAAGTGGGATTTGCACTGGTAAAACAGCAGCATCACAGCAGACAGATGCACAGCAAGTATCCTTTGGTGGTCAAGGGGACCCTGACCAGTCAAAGTGCCAAGCCAAAGAATCTAGGCTTTCCCTTGTCTCAGGCTGTTAGAATCTCTCCAAGCAGCTGTCAGTTTCAAGTATTACTGCCCTTTGCCTTTCTCCCCTTTGCCCACTTCAGCTGCTTGGTAACACTCCTCCACCCCAAATTACCACACCAATGACTCACAGCAGACTCAGCAGAAGTGGCTCTGTATCTGCATTTCAGTTGATCTTACACCACACGGCTCACACCCTCTTCCAGCAGGCTTTGCTGCACATGGCTGAATTACAAGCACACCCTCACATCAGACAGACTTGCAGCAGAAAGCTTGGGCAGAAAACCTAAGTGTGACTCCCTGAGCAGGTACTTTGTTCTGTGGGCATTAGCAAGCACACATGGAAAGATGAGTGCCAGCATTCATGGGATGACAAACATACTATGAAAGACAAACACATCACCTCGGCTTCACAGCAAACTTGCTCTCTTCTCAGCTCTTTTCTCACCAACACAAGAAGGGCATTTAATTAAATGTAAATAAAGCTGAGGTAGAGCAGAAAGAGACTGGTGTTTGAAAACTCCTAAATCACAAAGATGTGGCTTGATACTTGGCACAATCATCTATATTGTCAATCACACCTACGATAAATCACCTTCTGTTTACAATTACTAATTAGCTTAGGTCCCAAATGTTTATATTAAATATTCTCATTGTACCCAATGAGACTTGATTAACATGTTCTTAATGCTTTACAGGACAAGACCAGGCAACAAGAAACTCATGACGAACAAATCCATCAGTCTAACAGAAAGCATTAGAAATGGCCATTTTTTTTACATCAAGCACATTTCCAACAATATACATAATCACGCTGTGAAAATTACTGGTAGCTTCTCTTTAAAAAGCACCCCCTCATTTTCAGGTGTTTAGAAAAAGAACCTCAAATCAACCCAGAGACACTGAATTATGAAAGGTAAGTATTAAAATACTTCATTACTTCAAAAAGCAACTAGACACAAAAGCTGCTTGAAGGTAAAATTATAATTTTTAAGTTTCAGCTCAAAACGTCTTTTTACAATTGACCCTGATTTATGCAAATTCCAGGTCATCGCTTCTTCTGTCATCTACCTCCCAACTGAGAAGCAAAAAGCTGAGCAGTGCGGGCAGAAAGGAGTCTAGCAGTAATGCAATGCTAATGTTTTCCTATCTGAAACACTGCTAACAGAACCAAAACGCCAAGTTGCCATAGCAACCTGAACTGTGTCACATGCTTACACTGTATATTAAGCGATATTGAACAGTTTAATTGAAACACAAAATCCTGTATATTTGTAATGTACAAAATTAACATTGGAAACCTTCCCTATTTAGTTTTCATCGGCTTAACCTGCAAAATCTATTGCAGTCTGTTGAGTGACCTTGTATTACACCTATGCAGCTTCATAGGTGCTCCAATGCTGGCAGTGTAAGGTGCCTCAAAATTACAATGATCACCAATAAATCAAACTTTCTTCACACTGCATAGACTGAATCCTGCTTTTAAAGCAGCAATGTTTCTAATTATTTCCTTCTTCCTAACAAAATCCCTTCAGGCATTGTGTAACAGAAAATTATTTAGCTGTCTTGCATTCTGAAACATCCTGAAAACTTCTATTATCTTACCTTTTTTCCTTCCTCCACCTCCAGATTCCTGAGAACACTACACAGTTGCTGACCTTGTACAGAGTCACCCTGCACTATATGCAGTGCAAAAACTCCCCCCTCAAATGGAATTCCCCTTGCTATACACCAGAGCATAGTCACATTTATCTACCAATTAGGGAGCGACTCTTCAAAGGAGCTGCTTGTATAAAGAACAGTTCTTTATATTTTTCTGTGTTCTAATCATTTGTGCACAGCTAACTCCTCAAAATTACTCAGGTGAGTAAAGTACCCTATGTCTCGGTACGCAGAAAAGATAGAACAATGTTATGATTCATGCAAGACTGTTACATGCCATCCTTCCTGCAGCATATCTAACTGGGCTTTTACTTGCTCAACCCTGCATGTGTTCAATCAGTGAGATGGTTCAGGGCTTAACTAAACAACAAAAAAGTTAAAAATACACCTGAATTAAGCTTGCGTACTGTTGCATAAAAAACAGATGTGTAGAAGTTTTCTGGTGAAGCAGTAGCAGTATATATTTTACTTTCAGATTACTCAGTTGTTTTAAATACTATTACAGAACTGAGGTTCTCTTGCTGAACAAAACAGACTAATTTTGAAACTAAGATTCAAATATCTTACACTGATAGTATCAACAAAGTAACTCAGCATTCCAAAGCCAGGCATTTCCTTTTGCTGGAGGGCAAAAAACCAAACACCACAAAGTCAGAAAAATGACAAATAGCTTCAATTCCTCCAGTGCTGCATTTTCATGAAAACCATCCATCTCAGCCATATCAACCAGGTGCCACAACAGAGACTCTGAGCTCTCCACTCCCATACCAGGTGCATTCAGAGGGACTACTCACACAGCTTATATTTGTGATACCTAAGCGCACATGTGCACAGCTGGGGCCTAAAGATGAAAGCTGATAAATTTCTGTTCACCACAGGTTATATCTGACATAGCTGCTAACGTTTCAAACAAAATTTTGCATTCTGTTGCTTACAGCTACATCAGTGTAACAGCTTGCCCTTTCCTCAAGCTGAAGCCAGCCAAAGCAGTTAATGCATTAACACGTTCTGGATTTGGCCTTGCTTTTTTCCAGGCTGAAGTACCTATTTTTGAGGGGGCCACAAGTCCTTAAATTTTTGGTGTTAAAATTTGTCTTTGAAAATATGTTAAAAGTGGGTAGAGACCTACACTTAAAAAAACCCACAAAAAGTAGTTTGCACCCACCCCACCAAGGGGCATTAGTGATTTGCAGTGAAAAAGGACTGACACAGTACCTCTGAAAAGGGTATTCCCTCAGAGCTAGATGCACAGAATCAAGGATCATTTTGTTCAAAAAAGACCTTGAGGGTCATCAAATGTAACCTACTCATGTTCCTGCCAATAATTGTGACAGGACCTAGGATTAAAACTCATAGATCAATCCCAAACAGATGGCCAAGCTGACCTCATGAACAGGTCTAGCTTCCACAGGTCAAAATTGCTTTTCTGAGATATCTGCATGCTGGACTCAGGGAAGTAAAAATAAGGGGGAAAAATAAGTGAAAAGAAGCAGGAAAATAGATATATTTCAAGGCCAGATGAAGTAGATTCCAATTTATAACATGGGATTCTATGGTCCTAGAGCCTTTCAGTGAGAAAACCATTCACAGGTCTTTCATCACAGAATTCACAAAAAACAGTACATGGCATGAAGAAGAAATCAAAACTTATACAACAGATATAAAACAGAGTACTGTACAACTTTTTATCTTAATTGCAATATAATGCTGAAAGCAAAGCAGTTAAGATTTGAAAACTGTACTCAATACTGAAAGTGAAATCCTGATTCCATGTGACATTCATGGAAGTCTGATTCTTTACAAAGCTTCTAAACCCAAAACAAAGCCCCAACCACACCAAAGCAAACAAAAGGAAAAACAAAACAAAAAGATAACAAAATAAAAACAAAACAAAAACCCAACAAAACAGAAAAAAAGAAAAATAAAAAAAAAAAAAAAAAAAAAAAAACCACCCCAAAAAAAAACCCCAACAAAACACCACAATGAGAGGAGAGGCTTTTGAAGGACTGTTACCATTTACTAAGGGATGACCGTTTTTCCCAAGAAATGCATCTTGTAACTTGAAGCTTTTACATCCCAAACTCTACACTGGTCCAAAACAAAATGGACACCTGACAGCTACCAAGTAAAAAGAAATATGTGTCTCCTCAGAAGCACCTTCAAAATTAGGTTTGGTGCTACAAGTGGCTCCTTCATCTGCACAACCTTTCCTTTTGCAAACTTCCTTGGCTTTCCTCTTGCATTTGCACACACTACCCACAGCAGCCTTCAATCACAGATCATTCCTAATGGAGCAAGGTTCCATCCTGCAAGGAGCAGCATCACTCTGCTCTGCCAGGTCTGAGCCTACATCTCCTTCCCTGGAGGAAAACAGAGAAACTAAGACACCTGCCTTGCTCTTCTCATAAACTTAACCTGAATTGTGTTCATAGCTGAGCAGAAGGGCTAGAAACTGCTCTCCTGGATGCAGTGTTATCCCACAGCCCACCACCCCCAACGTGTGCCTGTGTGTAAGGTCTGGTTTATTCCCAGGGCTCATGTTCCTTGCTCTTTCCAGCCTCTCTGTAGAAGATTAATTATTTCTTGGTTTTGCTGTACAATTTTGGTTTCAACATCAGTCTCTAGTCCCCTACCCTTAAAAACAGCCTAGTATCTGCCAGGGTCAGCCTGGGACTGGGAAGTACCAGAGCAGGGCTTAGAAAAGGACACAACTAGTTGACAAAACACTGAAACTTACTCCTCATGCAAAAGGGCCAGGTGCACAGTGTCAACAGTGCAGGAGAAAAGAAAACTAATCTTCATCTCCTTAATCTCTTTTCATGACAACCTTGTTACTTGTACTAACAGAAGTTATGCAGTACAAACAGAATCCAATTTTCAAAACAAACAATCCACTTAAAAATTCGTCCACTGAGGGATCAGTTAGCAGCAGAGACCCTTTTCAAGGAATCTAGAATTCCTGATAGAAGGAAACAAATGGACATTGAATGTGGTGTGATGTGACCAAACACATCAGGACAAGCCCAACAAAGGAGATTTTCATTTCCATCCTCTAAGTATGACTGTAGCAGGACACAAATGCAGATGTCACAAGAAGTTCTTGCCTAGCCTCTGCACACTGATGTGATGCTACCCTCTATTCACCCCTAACTAAAAGGCACACCTAACCAACACTGCCCAGCACCATACACTAAAAAAAAACAAAACAAAAAAACCCAAAAAAAAACAGTATCACAGAACAAAACCAAAAAACAAATTACCAAATTAAATTTCTTCAGTGGATACCTAACCACAAGGACTGGAGAACAACTCATGGCAGCGGCAGAAAGCCACCCTTGTCATTCCTTTGTGGTTCTCAATTTGTTTCCTAACTGGCCTGACAACGACCCAGGCTGCTTGTGACTTAACCTCAAATATTTGGGTGGCAGGAGGACTTTCATGTTCATCAGCTGTTAATCATTTGGGCCTGATCTGCACAAGTGACTGGCTCACAGCAGGCAAAGTCAATCTGTCACCACATACCTGGCCACATTTCAGCTCACTATTCCATAACAAAGTAAAAGTTTCATCTCCTTGGTTCTTCACCTATTGTCACCAAGATATCACTGCTTACACCACATAGCTACCAGACCAAACTTCTGCATTTCAGAAGTTTTAGGAGCTGGGACAGAAGGTACGGACCAGATTTTATGTCATGGATTACCACAGCTCCTACCTTTAAGAGTCTTCAGCAGCTTCACTACAAAAGGCTTGATCAGCAACCAGGATGGAAAAAGGAAGTACAAAATGTCAAACACTGCTTATACAAGAGAAGAATTTCTTTTTAATATAAATTCTAAATATCATGCAAAATATCTTCCTGTGTAAAATTATTATACACTTCAGTGCTTCTCTGAATTCTCTGAACCTTTGTGAGAAAGTATGAAGGAAGAACTCAAGATGCTCTCTGGCCTACAAAGTTTTGCTGAGTTTGCTGCAGATACCAAAATCTGCATACAGATTAAACCCAGCTTTATCACAAGTACCCAGGTCTTTGGCATCAGTACAGCTGCTTAAAAACCATTCTAAAAATGATACTTCTTAAGTTGGGAGTAAAATAAAGCCCTTGCCACCAGACTGGGGCACTGCTTAACCATGAGACAGTTAACTACAGCAAAAGCCTACTGACACAGCACAGAAGCTGTGCCAAGCCACTGACAACACCGAGCTGTTCCATGCAGCATCTTCTCCAAAGTAACAACCTAGGCAGGCCCAAGGATTTTCTGCAACCACAGCATCACCTGATCTGGCAGAAAGCCATCCACACCTCTTCCCCTCTGAATCAAGGTGGCAGTGATGCTTTGTGAATATTCATACTTCTTTTCTATCTGCTACATTACCTTTAAAAAAAAAAAAAAAAACCAAAAAAAAACTAGAAAATAAGACAGATGGCATGTGGGGCAGAAAGCAGAAAAAAATAGACTGGAGTAAGAGCAGACAGAGGGAGCACTGCTAGAAAAGGTTCAATTTACTTGAAAAAAATGAGTCAGGGAGTACATCACCTTTTCTTAAGATAAGGCTGAGTTCAAGGAAGCAACAGCTCTCACTGTGAACTTCCCTAAAACAAAGCTGTGATTTCCTCTATCTGGTGCACTGGAACTGATCCCTGCCTGCAGTGTCTTAGATTTTGAGGAAATGGCCCTCAGATATCTTCAGAAGCACTATGAGAAGATCCCAAAATCAGTCACCAATGAGCCAGAGTACAGGAGGAAAATTTCCTTTCTGTAAATAATACTAACAAAAAGCTTTTGAACCCTAAAGTGAACACAAAATGAAACAAACATAAACAAAGCTATTTTGACATTGTAACCAAAAGATAAACACATATCTTGCCTGTGTAAACAGGTATAATTTCCCTGCTAAGCTTGCATGTTTTCTGATCCTGTAAATCAGTTTGATATTACCATTACTTAAACATGGATACTCACGCAACTCACATTTCAAGAAGGATGTCAAAAAAATCCCCTGCAAAACATACAGAGTAGCCATAAGAAAAGCAACAACAGGGAAGAAAAGACACCTTGGTGGGATCTACACATAGCATACCAAAGAGAAGGCTGAATGCTTAATTACAGTTCACCAGCACTACAGGGCACAGAGTAACTGAGCAGGGAACAGCTTCACCAGCTCTGACAGGGGCACTGGACCACACAGCACCAGGAATTTGAGGCATGCAACTGAAAGCACAGTTCACCGATTACGATAAATAACAATCAGAAAGGCTTACTGACAATATGATGAGTACTCTACATGTCGAAAAATTCAAGTCTAATCCGGAAGTCTTCCTGAAGGATAAACTGTGGTTCCACGACAAGTCGTTAATTCTCAAGTAAGTACAGGGAGGTCAGGAGGATGCTGTATGGTACTGAGCTAAAATATTGGTACTCTTTCTGCAAGCCTGGTCAGAGACTGGTAGCAGTGCAGGTGCAAGAGCATTGCAAGAGCAAAGCATTGCACCTGGTTGTGGGCACTTAGTAGGACCTTCTGCACTGCAACCCACTGGGAAGCACCACCAGACCCCTCGAAGCCCTCATGCACTCTGCCCTTGCAGGCAAGCTGGAGAGAGACTGCAGATACACAGCCACGATCCAAGGCTGCAGGGCCCAAAACTGAACAAACAGTTCCCAAAATACAACAGCATAACCACACACACCCACTTGACATTCTGACCAGGAATAAAGACATACAGCTTTCCACCTACAATAGAAGGGTTTGCAAAGAAAAGCAGGAAGAAAAAAAACCCCTCCTCTCTATGTGTTTAATATATCAATCTGAAACATTTTGTTTAGGGAGAGAAATATAATTCCTCTAGCCTGCTGTGAATTTTGTCACTAACTCATTGTTTCATAAATCTAGCTAGGAAAAATGACAAGGGAGTAAGGATTTTAAAAGGAAAAAAAAAAGGAGAAGGAAAAAATAATTGAAGACTTGTTTCTCCTACTCTGCTTTCCTTCCTAGTCAAAGGAAGTCACTTGAGTGAGCACTCTTAAGGACTTGACTTGAGTGAGCACTCTTGATGACTTGACTCCTGAAATGTAGCATTAAATTTCCTCTTTTTGGAAAAGCGTTCTTAACCCCAGGATAAACTCAGAGCAGAAGTGGCAGGAACATGACTTGGACATTTTCTTCTGTGAGGGTGCAGAAAAATGGCAGTAACATGACTTGGACTTTTTTTTCTGTGGGGGTGCATATCACTCACAAGAGGGAGTGAGAAGCCAACAACTTTGTGGCAGGCAGCCAAGCCCATCACCAGTAACTCCACCAGCGGGTAGACACCTCACTAAAGCGTAAGCTACACCTATAAAGCCTTTGACTTTTTGGCTTATTGATCATGATGAAGGAAAGGTTTGTTGGTCAGCTGCTTTTTGGGTGATGACACTGAATTTCTTCTGCCAGATGAGCCAAGGACCGTGACTGCCTGCTGCTGAACTGGGCACCTGCTGAGACAGAGGGCACAAGCCAGGTGCTGGACAGAGAGGAGAGCTTTACCATTTTTTTCAGCATTGGTTATGTTCCAGCTTTCCTTTCACGCCTACTGGATGGCAAAGGGAAATTGAGTCCCTTTGTCCTTCATTTCCATAATTATTGTTTGTGAGCAGCTCCAGCTGCCTAGAGCAGCAATTTCTTGTGTCAGACCTCACTGCAGAAGCTCACACTACGTTTTCACCTTAGAAATACCCTACTCAAATGAGTGACTGCAGGAACTCACTCTACCTGCAGAACTAGGCACAGGATTCCTACAATTTTTTTAATTACCTTTCTGAAGACATGTTATCCTCCAACCCAAATCTCAAGTGAATCCTCCAAAACTCTCAAGTGAATTCACTTCTGCTTGAATAGAGGGGCTTATTCCCTAACACTTAAAAGAAATTTGCAAGCTGTCCCCTGAAGTCAGGACCGTAAAGTAGCCAAATATCTACTAGAGCCAGCCTCCAACCAATTTCAACCTTCTCTTTCAAAATCATGGATACACAAAGCAACAAAGTCATATTCCTAATAAGACAAGGACTGTTCCAATCAATTCTAACTCACTTCATCTCCAAAGGGAAACACTTATCATTTCAGCAGCAGATGTGACACATCCAAATAGGAGTGTGGCTACTGCTGCAGTGACAAGGCACTGGGCAAAGCCAAGGAATGAAACCCATAGACTGCCTCATAACCAACTCGGACAAATCAGGTATTCCAGAAGTGTTTCTTTTCCATAATATAATATGCAAAAAAAAAAAAAAAAAGAAAAAAAAAAGGAAAGCCATTAGACAGCATTTTGACTACAAGCATCTAAGTCTTCAAAGGATCAACAATACTTGAATATTTAGGTCCTTAAAATATTTTGTGTATATTTATGGACATTTTCCAGGTAAAAGAATGAAAGAGAGGGCAATCTAAAATGCACTGCAACTTACATATATTTTATCATGACTTACATTTAAAGATATAGATTCCTGATAAAGTAGTTTTCATCCAGAAAATACATATTCATGCGTACTTATACATATATTCTTATCATTTTCTATTGCCTTCTCCATTAATTTTCTGAAAGTCTGTGTGTACACATAAGTATCAGATGGAACAATATCAGGAAATTATTATTCTCATACTGTGTAAACACTGGCTGATACAGTATGCTGGCAGAGCTCATCAACACACATTTTAAGTACCACACAAAGGCCCTTAGACTGGGTCATAGCATTTGAAGCAAACCATAATCGATTAATGGGCACCTATCCATCTTAAAAGTCCACCATTGTGCATTAATACAAGAAACGTATGACTACCTAATGGGAAAACAGCAATTGTAGCATGTAAGGTAAACACAGGCTAAAAGCCTGCTACTGAATCGAAGTGCTCATCATCTCATTTCATCACCTAGGGGATGAACAGTTACTGCATCCTTTAGCACCACGATACTGCACACGCATCACCCAAGATACAAGTGTGCCACTCCACCCGTAAACCAACTCTGAAGCAGGGTATGATGAAGGACAGAGAGGAAAGTCCATTGCACTGATTAAAAAGACAAAAATCAATTACTGACGCACCTCTGGAACCCGGTAACACTTCGCAATCACGACAGTCTAAAGCTACACAAATTAATATATAGAGAGAGCCTGGAACATTCCAGTAATTTATCCGAGACCCTGAGACAGAGGAAACAGACGAGGTTCGAAGCCATCTCGGCTGCTCGGGCTGGGCAGCGGCAGCGGCAGAGCACCCGCGGGTGCCCAGGAGCGGCAGCGGGGGCGGGCGGGCAGG
>VWZU01002859.1:306257-373887 GCA_013397095.1 Sterrhoptilus dennistouni | reverse complement strand
TGGGCGTTTTCGGGGGTGATCACACAGCAGCGACCTCAGACTTTCCGCCCTAACGCAGGATTTGGCGGTTCTGCAGCCAGCTCCACCTGCACCTGGCTTCGGGAGGCCCCGACCGNGTCCTGGGCCGCCTCCGGGCCAGTAGCGGGCGGTGGGGGCGGGAGGGCGCGAACTTGGTTTTGTTGTAGCCACGAAGGCGCTAAATGCAGACATTTTCTACACTTTATCATCACTGGAGTGTGTGATTTGAAATTTCGGGGTTTAGAATGGTGTTTTCCTGCGTGGAGATTGGACAAGTACGGTCTCCGTGGCAGAGAACAAAGAAAAACAAAGCATTTGCAGGAATCGGTAAAGAATTGAGTGAAATGAAGGGTTATGTCTAGTTTGTGTTCTGGAAATAATAGTAATGTTTTGGGTTGTGGGTTTTTTACGGTGCTACCCTTGACCATGAGATCACAATCTCTGAAAAGAGGTGCCTGCCCTGGTTATCCATCAGCAACTTGCATTGTCAGCAGGGATGAATACTGGTGTCCCGAGAACTGAGGAGCAAGCTTATTTCCAGTAGCTGGAGGAAAAGTCTCAAGGCCCATATGCTAGTTATTGTCAACCAAGGTCACATCTGCTGAGTTTAAAAGGGTATTACAGCTCACAGCCTGTCACGCTGATTCAGGTGCTTGCCAACAATACTGTGTGTTGCTGTGGCTTTCATTAAGCATATATATAAATTAAATATGTGTGGTGGTTTCTGAATTTGAGTTCCTTATAAATTTCTGATGTTAAAGACTACTTTGTGACTTAGCCTGACCTGCACCAGATATTGCATACACGTATTTCGAATAAGCATACTGCTGTCCATCTGGCAATCTACAGGAAGATTCTGCCCAGCTCCCTAATCATTTCTCACTGTCCTACAACATCTAAAGATTTATTTGCCATCCAGACCCAGAGAAAACTGTTATAATATTGTTTGCATAATGGTTGTCAAGAAGTTGAAAAGACCAGAATAAAAATCGTTTGAGATCTTTGAAGAGTGGAGAAGGGGAACAATTGGGGCACTTCTGTTGAGACTCTTATCAAACAGAGCCAAGAAGTGTAGCTATGTGCTCAGCTCCGTATTGTTCTCTGCACTAGAGTCATCATGGCAATCTGCAAAACACCATTAAGAATCCATGCTGTATAGAAAATCAGTTCATGCATTCATAATATTTTTTTTTCAATAGGAGACACAGTACTGACTCCAAATCTAAATTAGCATTGTAACTAATACCCATATAGAACGTTGTCAGATTTACAAAATGTCTTGGAGAGATTGAACTACAAGTGGACTCTGAGTATAGTATCCAACAAGTCTCTCTATCAACATAGCTACATTAATACAGAGAAAAATCTTCCAGCTTTACTTTTTTACATTGGCAATCAATTTCTCTAGCTTTAGCTTTCAAACTTTATCAGGGAGATGAAAATATCACAGAGGAAAATTTGATCCTAGAATCACATATTACTTCATTGCTAGGTTGAGGGACTAGATCTCATTATTGACTGAGATGTTTACATTTGTGTAATTATCAAAAGAAAATTCCGGCTACACAAACCTTTGTTAAACTGTGTACTTAATTTTCTTCCTCATATTACAGTGCTTTATTTTTTTAGTGGCAGATGCTTTTGTTAAAGACACTGGACTGTTTTTAGGACTTTCCTGTATAAGACTATCTTGCTGTAATTTTTTGTTGTAAATATGATGTCATAGTTACAGTAAAAGCTTGAAGAAGGATACAATCTTTCAGAAACGTGTTCAGTATCTTGGATTCATAGTACACAAGCAAACCTTTGAGTCCCTTAATCATCCTTGAAAGTGATTTAATAAAAGAGGTTGCAAAAGCAGAAATAGGGTAACGGAAAACTATAATTTCACTTTCTCACCTTCCAGTCTGAAGGTGTTGACACATACTCACTTAGCAGGCAGCTGCAGCAGCTTAAAGTGTTAGCACCATCCTACTGTTTATTATCACTCCTTGCTAAAGAGTATCATCCTCACAGGAGAGCTGCTGCAGACATCTTTGAGCGCATCTCAGCCACTTCAGTGCAAAGTCTAGCAGTTAATTTAAATTGCCAAGGTAGACAGAGTTAAGCCTATCCTGCAGTCTGGGGGCTAAGGTGTACTCAGTCATTTTGTTCTGCCCATTCTTCTGGGTCAGTGGTGGCAAAATTATTGGGCTCTATCTTCTTACACTCTCATTTGCTGAATGAACGTGCTGACTTGTTGAGAATATAGATATTCTAGAGGATAATTTGTGGACATCAAAATTCACCTGGCCAGGTAGACTGGAGGACTGAATTTCATTATACTAAATATGTTTTAGCTGTACCCGCCTCCTTTCCAGATGGTGCGTAGCACCTGCCTTTGGCAGGGCACAGGGGCACACGTGCCTTTCTCTCACATACAGTAGCATGTAGATCTGTAACCTGCACTCAGGTGAAGCAATTCATTTGCCAAACAGTTCTGTTGTCCTTGCCATCTTGAAGGCTCTCTCATTTCTCACCACCTGCAGCCCACCATACGTCACACCTGAGGTGCCACAGGCACTGAGGAGGCCCAGCCATAGCAAGTCCCAAATGCCCAGCCTTTGGGTTGGACAGCAACAGCAGTGAAAAGGAACTTAAAGTGAGAGCAGGCTTTTTACAGGACTCTTTAGATTAGATTAGTGTGGAGTACCTGAGTAAAATAGATTAGATAGGCAGCAGTAGGAGATAACAGTAAATCTTTGGTGTTTTGTGCTGGGAGAAAGACTTTCTCTCCTAAGGAGAAGTCTGAAAAGTAAAGTAGGAAAATGTTACCCCACGCCTTTAGAGGGGCAACACGTTGTGACGTGGGAGTGGACCTTGACAGAGGACAGCAGGCAGCAGCTTGGTGAAACATGGAAAGCTCTTTTATTATCTGACTCCAAAGGCTTATATACATTTTGTACAGAGGGCCAAGACTGGCCCAAAGAGGTTACAACCTCCTGACTCCATTGGTCACTATGACCATCAGTCAAGTTCTCTCTCAGAGAACAAGAATGCAAAACATACAGATAAATTCTAAGAATACAATATTGTTTACATGAAGCAGTGTGAGAAGCTGCTGCAAAGACTCAAACACTTGAAACCAAGAAAAGCAGGGACAACAGGAAAAGGTCCAAGTTTTTACAGGGCCTGAGTTTAGGGATGAAAGGAAGAGTGGGTGGGCAGACATACGCCTCAGGCAAGTAGATGTTTGTACTGATGTTTGCTCTCAGAAAATGTTACTTGTAGGAGCTGCTGAGGTAATGACCATTCTGATAAGGGTTTCTGCTATAGTCACCAGTGGCTTTACTCTCACAATCAGGGCCTGCTGAACCTCTGTTATGTTATTTTGGACATAAGAAATACTACTGCTTCCCAGGAAGTGTTTGCAAGCACCACAGTGTGCCAAGCTACAGGCTTTTCATCACTGGCATCAGCCTAACAGCTCCCTGCTCCCCAAGGATGCTGACAGGTGCCTGATTCAGTAGATTATTCCCAGCATGGAGATTTGAGGAGTGGATTACATATACAATTTTCATTCATTGGTATTTCCAAGATACTGCAGAAGGTAGTCAGTCCCTCCTAGATATGTAAAAGCCATGAAATCATTACTGTAGCTACACAGTAATGTGACCATTCTCTGCAACTGCGTTTGCTTTACCGATTTCTGCATTGAAATTCCTGTGATTGAGTCATGATACTGGTATCTGTTTCCTGTCCAGCACTAGTACAGTATTCTTCTTAGACATCAGTAGTGATGGCTGTTTTCTTGGTAACCATACCACAATATTCCCTTTCTCTCGATAGATGTTCCTATCACCAACACTCAGGCAACAGAAATAAATGTCATTGCAGCCATGCCTACATCTTGGCTCCCCTTTTACACTGAACCCTTACAAATGTGTTTCCTTTCTTTTATTTCAGTCTCTCGTCACAGGAGATCACACCTTCCTCACTTGGCCCCAGATACTGATGCTTTTGAAGTGCTCAGAACACTGCCAAAGAGAATTGAAGCAACACCTACCACTGGGTCCATAGAAAGAGAGGATTTTGACATCCTGAAGCTTCAGTCAGCCATCTTTATCCATCACAAGGTGTTAGGCAATACATCCTAGAAGTAACACCATTTTAAGTGCATACAGTATTCTGCAAGAATATTCTCAGGGAAAAATCACTGCCTAGAGGTGCCGACAGAGAGTAACATTGCAGCTTGGGTGGAAATCTGGGAACTTAGTTCTTGTCCTGCTGCTCTGTAAGGAGAAAGAAGCCTTTGGGATTCTGGGATTTGTCCACTTTTGGGAACCAGCTACCTGTGCTATGAAAATCAATGTTTCAGATGATGTGTCTTCTACTCCTCAGTGTAGTCTTCTCTGATAACAAAGCTGCAGTGTGAAGAGAGATCTGTATCTGTCAGGATGCCACTTCTGATGTGGAGAGAGTAACAATATCTGAAGCTCAAAGATAAGCCAAGAGTGGACAACAAGATGACTTCCTCCAGGCCAGCATCCCTGATCCATTGCCAGTCTTCCTGAGCTGGACCCAGAGGTGTTTGTGTCAGGCTACCAGTGTGCACCAAGGCAGGCTGGCACAGTTATTACCGCAGTAAGCCTCAGCTGTTCACACAGTCATCCCTGCTACTCTCAGTCTGGAGTTGGATACATTTCGGTGGGTTTGCAGCGTTAGTATTTCAGCTCAGACCACAAACTTGGTATTTTGTAAAGAAATACAAAGTTGTTCAAGCCTGCAGGAATTTACTATCATCCAGCCAGGGACAAAAACAATTTCAAGTATAAGTCAGTGAGCCCAGGAGAATGGGTTGTAGTATAAAACTTGAGCAAGTGAGATTATGATTAAGAGGAGCCCAGCAGAACTCACTTAAGACTTTTAAGTTGGGTTCCCAGCAATGAAAATCTACTTACACACTCTGAAACCATGAGCGAAGCAAAACATGTTTTTTCATGCTTTGCTGTTGGAAACTGTCACTGTGGAATAACAACAGTGCAACTGGATCTGACAACGTTTCTAAAGATGCTGTGCCTGTTTTCGGAGGATTTCCTAATTTTTTTAAAAGTCGAGAGAAAAAGAAATCACTCCAGTCTTTTCTGCATGCACTTAAACTATCTACATTCTTTCATTTGTTTTAAATTAGAGGAGCCAGAATCTAACAGATAAAGTCATCGGCCTCAGTTCTGCTGAGGGTTTATTCACTTTAGGTCAAACAATGTTAACTTGTTTTAGAAAGCCAGCAGGGACCATTACATGTGCAGGATTTTCCCTCAGAAACCTTCCCCTCCCACACACACAGAGTTTAAAAGAGTTCAACACAATAAATATCCAACCTATTTAAAACTGGCCATGACAACAAAGGTTTAAGTGACGGAATGACAGAGAAAAGTGAAATGGCAGTTTGAGTTACCTTAGCTCCTCTATGGAAATAACAGCTCTATGTTTGGTTCTGTGCTTCTGACTGGAAGGTAGTAAGTCAGCCCTATTTTGTTAAATGTTTAGTTTAACTACTGAATTGACAATTTAGGTGGAAGTAGCTGGTGATGAATTGACAACAGCATTGTCGCTCTCTCCTTGCTTTATTACATAATCAGCAGCTTGATCCACTGATTGGTGAAGCCTTGTCTTAGTAGCACAGAGGTGCTAACAGCCATCTCCAAAATTCAGGCTACCCATCCTGTATTTTTTCTGACTATCTACTGCTTCCCTCTCTAGATGGACAAAGCATGGCAGCTTTCTCCTGAGCTCTGTCATATAACAGATCTGCCTCTAGAGCTGGCTGGATCAAGACAGCTTTCAAGCATACAGGAGTAAAAATTAGACGTATCACGTGAATATGTTGATTTCATTCAAACTTGCCCTCCTTCCAAAAATGACGTGCCCCACCCAAAGGCAATGTGGCAGTTGTTTCTCCCACATTTTACCTACTCTGTCCAAAGAGCTTATACTTCAGTTTGAGCTCATCAGAACCTCACTGCCAGATACCCACAGAAACCAGGTACTTGGCTTTTACTGGCTTCTAAACCTGACTTCATGTGCTGCCACTTATCCCAACCGACTGCTGCTCAGCTCTCTTTTCACTGAAGAGACACAAGAGATGTTCTCTAGGACAGCAGGAGTCATGCAAAGGCCAGAAGGTGTCTAAACCTGTAAGCTGATTACTATTTATGGGGACTAGGCTCTGAAAGTGATATTACATTGGGGTGGGGGGTTTTTTTGGTTGGTTGAGGGTTTATTGGTTGGTTTGTTTCCCCACTGCTTTCCTGCTGCCCATCTTTCTGCTGAAACTTAAAAAAAGTGAGATGGAAAATGGGGAGACAGCATCCAGAGAAGCTCGTCCCCACAAAAAAAACCCAAAAAAACAAACAAACAAACAAACAAAAAAACCCCAAATGTGTAGGCAAGCTGGATTGTATTTATGTCTGTAGGTTATAAATTTCCTAGAAGAGACTGGATTAGGAATATCTTTGGTATTTTAACAGAACTAAACTTTTACTATAGCTTCCTGAAAGAAATATTATGAATTCCCGAGCAAGCTACATCCTGTTTCCAGAGAAAGGACTGTATATGAATGCTGCTTTCAAGAAGAAAGTAGAGGATTCGTTCTCTTTCAGTGTTTTGCAGACCCTCTGAACAAATGCTGCAGAAGATACTGGCTGCTTGGAGTTAGAGATACTATCTAATGACTGGTTCTGCTCTAGCTTTAGGAACCAACACAGAAAACTCTGGGAATTAGGGTTACCTAGGATTGGGTTCAGGTTCCAAATGGCTCATCTGCCTTTACAGAAAAAAAAAAAAAAAAAAAAAAAAAAAAAAAAAAAAAAAAAAAAAACAACCAACATAGGAATCCAGACATGTAAATCATGGCAACTAATGAACAGAAATGCTCAATAATTTTCTGTAAACAGGCTGTTCAATTGCCTATGCAAACTGTAGTATGGAAAGAAGCAACATGCTTTTGAACTGACTGAGGAAAGCATTAAATATATCATGTTCCTAATGTGACTAAATTAATCATCAGCACACTCCACCAGTTTGTCTCTGTTTGGCAATGGACTTAGAGCTTCAAATCTAGTCAAAAATCAATCCAGAAATCTGATGAGCAATAACATAATACTGGGAGAAGTCAAAATTAAAGTAATGAGCTAAGGAACAAAGCCACGTTTACAGAATATTTTCAGCCCAGTCTTCTGCTGAGACACCCTCAGATGTTCATTTCAGAACTGCTTTCCCAGGAAAAAAGCAGCAGCCAAATATTTTAACTCATTAGATATACTTGAACTCTTTGCTGCAGTATTGTGCTGTTTCATATGTGCCAGAGTCCAAATGGCTCCATGTGGATGCAAAGTATGTCCACACAAAGGTCATTTGCAGGATTAGACCAAAGAGTTGCAAGGGAGGCAAGGGAAAGCAGTCCAAGTTAGTTTAATTCTCAAGGCAGTCCTTAGGGCCTAAGCAAAGTACAAAACAAACTGTGAGCACAGTAATGCAAAGCATTTTTCCCTGATGTCTAGGGTCAGGGACTAATATTTTTGATATATTAAGAGTGTTCTTTCCTTTTGGTCAGGTGGGGATGGACTATTAGCTTTCAGATCTATGTGACTGCCTGAGGTGAGGGCCACAAGTATTTAACAACTTTTATAAAGGTAATTAGCCTGAGTAACTGGGTCTGATTAATACAAAAAAGACATCCAAAGGGAAAAACCTCCTCCTTGATATACAGATTCCTCTTTGCTCTTCTCATCCCCTGTGGGACCAGCTGCAGGAGCAACAGGTTCTATTCCATTTGCAATGTGTCAGACTGCTCTTCTGGAAACATGCTCTAACTTTTAGAGAAATCTTGACGAAAGCCAGAGAAATAGCAAAGATTTGCAGCAGTCATCATTTGTCAAACTCCTCTAGGCGCTAAAACTTTTTTTGTGTGCTGCTCGTAGCTTCTATGTTTATTTAATCTGCTTTTCCTTATTTATTGTTTTCTTTTATAAAACAATAGTTATTAAAACATTGGCATTTCAATAATTTTCTTAAAAATTAGTTATATCGCCTTTTGAACTGTGTGATACTTCCAAAGCACAAAAGAGTTAAAGAAAAATATACAGATTACTGCAACTTTCTGCATTTCAAAATAGAGGTAAATAACATCTGTGTAGAGCTCAAGTCCCTTCCAATAATTAGCTGCTTTAGCAAAGGGGGTGAACCACGTGGAAACACTGCAGCAGTCATCTTTTGGCTTCTCCTCCTGCAAGATGTGTTTTCTGACTCCAGCTCAGAGGATTATGCTCTTCTTGCTCATGACAATACTGTTCTTACAGGAACAAAGATGAGAGCTGAGAGAAGAGTGAGGCACATTGCTTGGATCACTGGGAAAGGATGGTCCATTCAGCCCCCTGAATATGGCTACCTCAGCTCCCTGATTTAGCTGCATCTGAAGCTAAGTGGTTATTTCACAGACTGCTGGACTAATGAAATAGTGCCCCACCCCCTTCCTTTTCATGCTGCTCTGCATTGAGAGAGGGTATAGAAACAACTGACCCAGCTGGAGGGGATGCCAGCTATAGGGAAACTGGTACTTCTGAGTGATGGGATTCTCTGTGGGTCTCTCTCTTCTGAGTGATGGGATACTTCTCTGTGCTGGTCAATGGTCCTACTCCTTGCAGCATCCTCGGCAGAAGCATTGCTGGAGCACTTTATTACTGTCAAATGTGTCACTTAGTGCAGAGCAGACTGGCAGGGTGCTTTAAACCATGTCAGGGTTTACCTGCCTTCAACAGATGGGCTCCACTTAGTAGTCAAATATTTTGGTTCTTTTCTGATAAATGCCAGAACCTTGTAATCTGGGGTCTAGTCTGTTGTAGTCTTTGCTCATTCTACATTGGCTTCGTGCAAGCCTTTCTGGTTTCTGCTCATGCACTTTCCATTGATTATGCATAAGATGCCGGCAGAATATAAATGTTCCTTTGTGTATTGGCTGGAAAAGCTTTAATTAAATAGATCTCATACTCTCTTCTTTTTTTTATGAAATTACTTCTTTTGGTTCCAATTCAGAGCAGGAGCACTGCTGAAATATTGAAAACATTAATGGATTATCAAAGCATATGCTGGGTACTCTCCTTCAAAAATATGAATGTTTTATTCACCTTCAGTTTAGCTCAATGTGAAGACAAGAACGAGGGGCTCTTGTTGCAGATACAGGTGTTCCTGCACAGCCACTATTGTTTAATCCAGGAGAAAGCAAATCCTTACAAATTTGGCTGCAATAGGACTCCCTCTCTGGGCAAACAGGGAGCTTAATAACACAACCCCTTAATATCCTGAGGCGAAGGAAATTTTCTGCTTGCCTTGTGCTCTCCAAATGCACTAGACACTGAGGATGGTATTCATGACACCTGATTTTACCCATCTATAAATTATTCATTTGATCTGAGCTCATCAGTTATGCTCCTCAATAGTCAATGAAAGACAAAGAAGCTGGCCAGGCACGTTTGTACCACACATAAGATGGTTTGCATCAACCTTTCAGGGCTCTTGTTTCTCTCCAGTGACTTCTGGGAAAGCCCAGACTACTGCAACGACATATTAGCCCACTTTCTTTTTGTCCACCCTCATATTGGGAGAATTACAGAAAAAGTAACAATTTATTCTTGTGTATAGAACGCATCCCTTTGATGGCTAGCCAGGGACAGCTGTGCAATTCTGCTCTGTATAACTATACATATAAAAGTATTAATTATTTCTATATTAAGAAATAAATATGATATGAGGTAACAGCAAGGCTTTCATCCAAGTGTGTAGGGGGATTTTTCTCTTGGTAACATAACATTGCTGTTAACCAAGTATATTAACTGAGACATTTCAATTATGTTAATTATTTATTTTCTAATTCTTTAGCTTTATAGATTGTCATGCCATTTTGTGGGGTGAGAGCAAGTGTGACTGTGCTACAGGGTCTGTATTACTAGAGGTTTGTTTTTAGTAAGGAAGACTTTTTTACTCTGAGCAAGATACCAGGCCTTGTATTTTGAAAGCTTCTGTAAAAGAAAATATTGGTTTTCAGTTTAGTTTCATTCATCACGTTAAAAAATTTAGCAGTCTGGCTGTCACAAACTATACCAAGAATGGCTGTGACCCTGGAAACAATATACCTAGTACATGACTTTTTTTTTTTTTAATGTAGAAATTTTCTCCATTTAATAGTAATAAAAAATTGAACAGTGTATCCCCTACCACATGAAATTATTAGAAGATCTGTTTCACAACTGACTTGTGTATAAGTCCAGAGAAAAATAAAATATTGAAGCATGATATAATTGATCTCTGTTGAGGTGAAAAAAACATCATAAACTATGTGCCAAATGCATTAAAACTAAATTCAAAGTACACATTCCCATGAGGGCTGGGGGTTTTTAATTCATGGTCTATTTGTATGTCAGCATCATAGAAGGACTTTCTGTAAATATATTCTTTAAACTACTCGGTAGAAAGGAATGGTTAAATCCTTTTCTTGTTCACCTGGACAAGAGAGTGATTGGAGACATGTTTTTTCCATGGAACTGGGATTGATAACGAAGGCCACCCTGCAGCAGGAGGCTTTTCAGTCATGTGTGACTTGAACTGAGACCACTGCGGTTATTCTTCTGATGCTGCCAGCAAACAGCATGAAACAATAACTTTGTTATCCAAGCACTGCCACATTTATCACAGCCTGGATGCTAATTTAGAAAGCAAATGCAACTCAGGGCTTGAACTGTATGTCTGTCTTAAGGCTCAGTTTATGGGAAGGCATGTCAGAGGTCAAAGGTGGTGTTGACTACAATTATGAATTAGAAAAGAAGTTTTGGAAAGGAGATCAAAAGTAAACTTAGTTTTGTGAATGTTAGCACTGTAGAATCTATGAGCCAGGCATCCATTGAACATATGCAGAAAGCATTTGGCAGCAAGATGGTCCTTCAGGAGAAACCGTAGTATTTCTAAAGGTGCCAGAACACATAAGTAGCTGGGTATGGCCCCCGCGGATCGCCTGGTAGCAGCTCCTGCAAAGTGTTCTGAAGCCTGTGCATCTCTCACTGCATATTCTCATTGATCAACTTGCCTTTGGACTCAAGAAACAGCCTCCCACGAGTTCCTGAGTACCAAAATTACAGTTACCCACTCTCTCGTTATAAAACCCTCTTGTTCTCCTGTGACAGCTTTTGGAGCAGAGCAGCACCGGGGGTGGGTCCTGGAGCCCACTGGCTCCTAGAAAGTGTAGGAAGACAACATTACACTAGAAGAAGATCTGCACAGGATATTGATCATTATTTCAACATAGACATATTTGAAATAATAAATATGCTATGGAATATACTGGAATATGTGTGTTTTCCTTCTTTGTTGTAAGAAACCCTTTTTTTAATCTATGAGGCTGATATCAAAATGTGTCTCTATCACAGGACCTGTAAACCCCAGTTTGTTGCTGTTTATTTTTTAAGACCCTTCATCTTGATTAGCAAGATTTCCAGTATTATAACTATGTTAACAAAGTCAAACTAACTCAGAAGCCATGTCACACACTAGTGTGTTAGCCTGAGGGCAGATCAGACCTCATTACTCCTTTCATGAAGCTATAGTGTTATGATCACTATTATAAAGACCTGAGGGCCTTTGGGATATTAGTCACATGTTAGATCTCCTCCTCTATGTTTCTTGTGAATTTCAGAGTTTTTAAGACTTTTCCTTTTATGTGGAGAAATCCCTTCCAATGTAGGAGCCAGTTCCTAGTCACCTAAATGGTTATACACACAACCCATAATTGCAGAATTTGTATTCAATGAGCTACACTCACAATGTTTATTTTACCCTCTATATAACTGGATAGAACTACACAGCTCCATACTTATTTCAGGTTAAAAGCATGCAAGTGTTCAGCACTGAACCAGAATATCTTTTCCTGGTTTACCTCCAAAGTAGTTCTGTTATAAAGATCTATTCCTAAACTAGCACATAGATGTCACTTAGAAACAGGTTGTAATGGGAAACATTGGCTTTTTGGCTAGATTAGTGCATTTAAATGGATCGATGATGCGATGCAGCTGTAGGGTGGAGGCTCTTTAAAAGCTGCACTTCTCAGTGCCAAATATAATGAAATATGGACGACTTCCAGCTAACTTATTGTTGATCTTTATACGAGGGGAAATTTTGCAACATGAGTATTTGATACTGAGAAGCTGTGCTGTGGAAAATCAAAAAAAGATACACAGTGATTACAAAGATAAGACAGATACAGGGAGGAAGCAAAAATTGACAAAATGGGTAAAATAAATGTGAAATGAGCTGGAGATAACCAAAGACAAGTAAAATAGAAGCAAAAAAAAAAGAAACTAAAGTAATGGAAAACGTAACATCGAGTGAGTAACAAGGAAGTGATCAAGAAAAGACTGGATGCAACAGAATAATGAGAAGTAAATTCTTATATGAGAAGTAAGTTCTTCTGAAACAAACTGTAAAGCTATACGAATTCAGAGCTAAGAAGATTAGCTTGGTTCTGAACTGATCATGTATCAACACAGATAATTTTTTTTCTTTTGCCAAGTTGTACTCACAGCTCTTGTTTTGGATTGTGTTTTATTAGCTAAAACTTACAATCTCAGATAGGTAACGAAGGGAGACTCATGAAATAGTTCAGATCAATCTTCTTGCTTCCCAAGTAATTCCTTTTTACTCTCCACAGATCTAGCACAGCTACTGTCAGTATTTTTAACTTGTTTCTGACTCTAAGATGGGAAACTCTCAGGCATTTCGTACTAATCCAACAATAATTAAAAAAAAAAAAAGTCTTTTGCCAACTGAGAAACACAGCAGCCCACATGAAGCTGCTCAGCTGAAAAAGAAATAACACACACAAAAAGCTCCTGACCTATTGTCCTCTTCAGCAAACCACAGAAAATGAAAACAGTTCTGGAGATAACAGAACTCAATTTTTTTTATCAGATCCTTAAATTTGAAGTTATTTGAAATTTAATTTCAAAAGAAATACTCAAAATGTCACCCAGTTTGTGTTCAGGTTTCCTCAGCACTTCAACCCCAATAAAATGCACTGCAGTAGAGTTGCAGTGAGTTGGAAGAAGAGCTGAGTGTGGACCAAGAGCAATGCTGTGTGGATTGATGCCGCAGAAGGGCTAACCCCTGGTGTTACGTAACAGAAGATGCAGAAGTGTAAGTGGACAAGAAGGTCACTTATATCTTCTCTGATCTTGCCTCATCACCTTTGTTGCTTTTCCAAGCATGTGCAGAAGTGTATTATAGCTGACTTTTTTCAAGAAGTTGGTGTGGCTGGACCCTGGGGGTTTGCTAAAGACACAGCCATAAATGAACCCTTTTTTTGGCTTGCTGTTTTTGAGAGCTGGAAATTTGAATAGTTTATGAGAAACAATATCCTTCTGGGGCCAAGGCCTTACTGCATTAATTGCACATGGAGTTGGACCATCTCTCACATGCAGCAAAAAGTGACCCATGGCAACAGAACCTGTTTCTAGCCAGTAGCTCTGAAGAAACTAGAAGGCTGTCCATGGCAGTCCTTGTTCCAGCAGGGCTGTGTAAAGCATTTTGCATTGTAAATCTACAGCTCTGCCATTTAGGGGAGCTCAGCCCAGCAGGGTATGTGCTATAGGAAATAACAAGGAATCCATCGAAAACAAAGGATTTTGGCAGAAAAATCCAGGGACAGTCCCCAACCAGGCCTGTGATTTGGGGAGGAGGAGGGCCTGTACAGGAGTCCTCAGGTCACTTTGCAAGGCTTTAGCTGTGATGTGGCCACAGCAGAGAAAACTGATCAGACAGAGTCACATTAGCATTTCAACCTGGCCATAATGAGTAGAACACATGCAGCTGCAGGTTTGTCTGTCCCACGTGAGCAAACCCTAAACAAGGCTTGTTATTTAATTTCGGGGGAAGAGAAACTGAGACTAGAAACATCTTTCAAAACTGTCTAGTTCATTCCCTTCCAATTCCAATTGGGTTGTTCCCAGCCCTCTGTGTTTTAGTGATTTATCTGTTCTAATTTTAAATGACTCAAGAGATGGAGTTTCCACCTCTTCCCGTGGGAAATTAATCCATGGTCTGATAGACACAGCCAGGATATTTTCCTGATGTTCAACCTTCAGTGGTTTTCCTTTGTTCAGTTTAATCTCATTACTCCCAGTTATTCCCTGTCGGTCAGTGCCAAGCACTCAACCCCTCTCTTTTGTGTTTACACCTTCACAGTTGAATACAGTTGTCTTCAGAAAAATCTGGTAGACTTGACTATGTATTGTCCACCTTCTCAAATGAAGAGAAAAAACAACAACAAAAAAATGAGTAAAGGCTAGTACAAGTTAGTCTTGAAGGATGTCTTCAATACTTAATCTACTTCCATTCACCAAACCTCACTGCGACTTGCTCATATTTTTTAGATTACAGTGACTGGTGACCCCATACAAACCCATCAGCACTTTCCTACTTATATCAGAACTATGGGAACATAAGTTGTACAAGGTGGGAGTAACGGATGTGAGAAACCAAAATCAGGTTCCTATAATGAGAGGACACAGAAGCCCAAGAGTTCCAAGAAAAATGTGTTTAGTGGAGTGGCATTAAAAGATTACCATAAATATCTGAATGTGACAAATAGGAAGGAGAAATGCTGGTGAATCATAAGCAGGGAGAAAGCTGCCAAAATGGTATTTATGATGCGATCCTTCAGAGGCAAAGTACAGAGAGGGAAGACAAGGTGATTGAATACAGCTATTTCTTGAATTTGCAGAAAATGCTGAAAAGAGAATAAGGAACCCTTAACACCTTGTAAGAAAGATTAAACACATGGAAGCAGAAATAGAACCCTGGAAGCCAAATGGAGGAATGGCAACTAACCTGAACAAATCCCCTGAAAGTAGGAGACAGATCAGAGGAGGAAGGTGAGTTAGCTAGAAATAAACCAATAGGGGCTTTTGTGGGACCCTCAGCAGACAGTTGGGCATTCTGGAAGCTCAGTCTAAAATGCACTGTCAATAGAATAGTCTGTTCCTGCTTTGCCCTTGTCATAAGGAAGCTTCTGAGAGAGACGTATAATTCCTTCTTCTTTCCCCACAAGCTTCTGTCTTTAATATACCTGAGTTTTACACAAAACAGTTTAAAATGTTTTTAAAGTGACAGTTTAAAATTAGAATGAAAGACACACCTTGCCTCCAATTCTGAACTTTATGGACATCATGAACCAAGTGCACTGATTCAGTGGAGCACAGGTGGCAGAAGCTGAGGCAGGGAAGCGTTGGGTCAGAACTGAAGAAGAAAACTCTGAGCAATGATGTGCTGCTCAAGGAGCAGACCCCCAGCAAGGAATAGCAAGCACCTGGATGGACAACTGAAGTCAAGGACAGGATTTTTTAAGGTGGGAGAGACTAAAGTACCCTTGGAAAGCATTGCTCCTCGCACCTGCTATTTCCTCTTCTGCCGTGAATCCACTGAGGAGGCAGCAGGAGAACATTGCTTTTATCAGGGATAATGACTGTAACTCCATAGCACTGACATTATCAGGGGCCACTCCAACAGCACATGCACAAGCTCTAGGCGCTTGTCCTTTGCACACAAGTGAAAACAAGAACATTCAGATACTAAGTAGGACAAGAAGTTGTTATGGGCTCAGGCATGGCTGTTCCCGGGACACTGCATTGCCTTCCAGCCCATCTGGACTGCAGCGAGGTGTGGAAGAAAATTCTCTGGCATATCTTCACGAGCTAAGTGTAAAGTTATTGTTGTTATGCGATGGCTAGGGATAGAAACTGGAAGAACTCGTCTGGAGACAGCAGAATCTCCTTTCAGCTAGCTCAATTCAGATAATGCCAAATAGACTGTCCCTAGCCAGAGACATCTGAGCCCAAAGACACATTTTGAAATGTGTAAGACATTCAGATTTTGAATTTTAGAAGTTTAAACCCTGTATCTACTCTTGCCATAGAGAAACTTCTATAATACATATTTAAAAATTAGTTTTCACTATAACTTCTTGCTTTTTTCCCTTATGCATTTTTTTTCTCGTTGGACAGATTGCCCAGTTTAAGGTGGTACATTTTCAGTTGTTCTGGAACAAGACGAAGTGCCTGGTAGCTGGCTAGGGTCACCAGCATTCTAGTTGTCAGGCAGAAACACAGGAAGGCTGCAAAATAGCAAATAGGATCTTAGGTTGAACTTTTTGAGGAAGAAAATAAATCAGGGGTTATAAAATGTTAGGAGATTTTAAACTGATTTTGGAGCTGTAAGGCTATGTAATTTTTAATTAATCTGGGGGGCAATAGTGCAAATATAAATATTTTGTCTAGACCAACATCAAGTGATCTATTCTAATTCTGCATTTTGCAGTGATTCCACCTAAGCCATTTGTCTTGATATTATTTGGCTGGACTGTAGTATGCAATATTACTTATTTATCCATTTTAAGGATCAACTTTCAGCTCAGAAAGATAAGAGAAACTGTCAGGACAGACAGCAAGAATCTGTGATTCACAAGATGTCACATGCTTCAGTTTCTTGACAGGAATTTCTGAAACAAGAACCACCTGCTCCTGGAAGTAATGCAGCATCCCTTACTGGAAAGGCAAACAGCTATTTCAGTAGAGTCTGGGGGGAAAAAAAAGCTGCAAGAAAGAAATTCTGCCAGAAGCTTCAGCAGCAGTCCTGCGAGACCAGAAAGGAAGTGCAGCAGATCCTTCAGTCTGAGAGTCCAGCAGAAGTCTGCTGGTTCCAGCAAAATTAAGACAAAGCACAGCTAGAAATACAAAAAAAGATAAAGGAAGACAATAAAAGAAATGCAGTGGGGGAAAAAGAGAGTAGGAATAAGAAGAGGCCAAGGTGCTGCAAGCAGAGTATGACCTAGCAGTTGACCTGTTGGGCAAGGGACCAATTAGCTAAACCCCCGCACACCTGGCAGGCCGATGATGGGGCATCCCCTTAGGGTGCTGCTGCTGAACAGGATACTTTGCCATGTGTAGTGCCACTGCTGGGGATGAAAAGCCTGGACACCTCAGCCCCTGCAGAACCTTGCTTTCATTTGTTGTGGCAAACTCCCTAACACCTTGAAAGTAGCCCTTATACATATCTCTAAAATCAGGCCTGTAACTTCTTGATTTTTGAAACAGAAAATCTGTGTTCTTGTCCACATCCTATATTTGTGCTGTGAAAGCCATCTCTGACATATCTGCAAAGGGCCAACCTGCAACAGTCTTATTTAATACAGTACTTTTCTCTTGGATGTCACTGCTGTCCACTCAATTAGATGAGCTTCCATGTTTTTCTAGACTGATCTGAAAATATGAAGATATAGAAGGGAAGATGGTATCCAGAAAGGAGAAGAGGGGCAAAATCTGGCCTTCAGAAATACCTGATATTTGGGTGGGAGCTGAAAGCATACAGGTGTTGCTTTTGATTTTAATTGCAATAGAATTTAAAAGAATTGTAATTAATATGACATGAAAGCTCAGATGGAATGGCCTGACATAAACTGAGCCTGTGGTTAGTTTAAACATCTATCACACTGACCTCTCATAAATCAGGGTCAGGAAACAATGAGGGGGCAGGCAAGTGTTTGTGATGTTGTTTGCTGACTGGATGTTCAAAGGAATGCTGGAAGAATGTGCCAAGAATCTGGCTTTGTCAGGAAGAAGTTCTTGTTTTCGAAAAGACTGACAGATCTATAGAGACAGAGAGGAGCAAGCTGGCACACAGGCAGAACAGACTTAATTTGGAATCAGGGCTTCTAGAAGTTTCTCCAGGTGTTGCAAATAATTAAAACTAGTAGGAGGGGCCCAAGACATCAGACTGTAGTCTGGCATTGTGCTGTGCCTGTGTGTAGGACCAGTCCCAAGGGCGGGAGCGAGGTAGGGGTCTCAGCAGCCTGTACAGCTTGGGCAGGTGCCTCCCCAGTCCAGAAAGCAAACCTGGGGTTGCAGAGATAGCTACTGATTGCAATGCACTGGGGAAAGCAGATCAGCAGTCTCTGGCATTGCCACAGAAATCTGCGGACAGAACTCAGATGAGGCCCAGCATATATTCTATGCTATTGTCATGGCCAGAAGGGCTGAAATGATGAAGGATATTCCTTTAAAGCCAGTTGTTCCCACTTCAAGGCTGCCTTATTGTGCCATAAAATGTCACTAGAGCAAGAGGAAACAATTCCATAGTTGCTGAGATAATTCAGAAGTCAAATGTGATCCACTGTGAACGCACACAAGATGTATCGGGAGAAATAAGGCACGTTGACCTGCTGAGGAAAGCACGAGGGAGGGCAGCACGAAAGTTAATTTGGATGAGCAATCTGCATTGCCACCTTTGAAATAGACTTTTTGGAAGGAGGGAAAGTGAGAATCCTAGATTAAAACCAGACTTGTGAGGTTTCCCTTAACTGGAATTTCTAAGATCAGTAAAGTAGTGCTAATGAAGCACACTTGATATGCAATAAGGCAGGAATTCTATGACTTAAATTTACTGACCTAAAACATTGAACACAGAAGTTCTGGTAGAATTCTGGAAAATGACTGAGAAGATGAGAAATAGAAAAATACCTGTTAGCTGAGACTTAATCTAAACAGGGATAGAAAAAACTGATTTTTTTGGAGCTGTTTTTCTATGTCCACATTTCTACTAACAACTATTATTATAGGAACATTATACATAAATAAGAATTATTTTTGTCTTTCAAAAAGCAATTAATGCAGATAGTGACACCTGAATGTTTAATTGCCTATTTTAAAACTATCTTTCAGAGAAAATTTGATATTAATGAAATCAGAAGAGTGATGGCAGCTTCCCAAGATTTTTCACCTTAGGCAAACATATAGACAAAAGAACAAATCATAAATGATGTGTTTTTTCCTGGAATGACTAATTAGAAGACACTTGAAAATAAGCTGGTGAGGGACTTTTGCAAAGTGTGTCAGGGAAGAGGAGAAATTTTTAAAAAGCCAAAATCTCTCCAAACTCTAAATTCTTAAATAATTATTTACAATTTGGAAGATCTTTATCTGTTAGGTTTCAGTTTTATGATAACTACAGTATTACCTACTAGGCCACTACATTTCCCTATATATCAAAACTGAAGGAGTGAAGGCTGCAGCTTCTTTCAACAGCAGCAGAGAACATCAGCCAGGCCTTGGTGCCTTAGTCTTTCACAGATCTTGATATTATAAATTTGATTAAACCTAAACATGGAAATCACCTACTTTCTCAATTTTCAAAGTAACTTTTTCCCACTCACCCTATTATTTAAGCTGTAACTACAGGCTGGGAGGGAATGGTAGGTTAGGAATGGTAATTTTGAGCTGTAAAACACATTTATGAAGCAGTCTCAGGCAAGAGCGAGAGCCAGTGGAGGGTGAGAAAAACTGGTTCTGGAAAGAAGCTGAACCAAGGTAGCAACAGCAGCCAAGGAGAGCAGCACAAACCCTCAGGAGAAGGCCAGGGATGTTTATAAAGGTAGTGTGATGACAATTTTTATTTAGAGCTTGTTCTTGGTGAAAAGCTAACTCCTACACCTTTACAATTTTAAACTGTGATCCCATCTGCTCTAACACTGGGAGCTGAGCATGAAAAATACCAGATCTCAGCAGGGTGCTGGACTTGACATTGGGAGCTGCCACGAGAGGCTCTGAGCCCTCAGGGAACACTGCAGCTCTGGCTGCTGCATAAACCAAAGACTGTGGATGTCCTTCTCATCCTCCCAGCCCGGCCCTTCCAAAAATGGCAGGGTAAAATGCCAGTATCTCCATGCCAGCTCAACCCAAGTCTGTTACCTCATAGGCTGTGCTAATACCCAGTACTTTGTGGCCACTCCTGTGCTACATAAATGATAATTATTTTACATAGTTTAGTGCTTTGGGTGGGAAAGGGTTTCTCTTAGCAAATTAAGGTGGAAGACACAAAGGTTCTGGCTGCTCTGTCAGGATAATGGCTGTGGATGAAACTGTGGCTTTAGGCAGGCCAGGTTGGTCTTGAGGAACCTCAAGGGTGAAAATCTTGGAATTCATGGGCAGGTGAACTACAGAGGAGAATAAAGCAGCTGTGCTCTGTGATGATTGTTATGATTCATAAACAAGAGTTTATATTCTAGTCTTTTTGCTTTACTAGAAATGGGCCTTGTAAATTATTATGAATTTGGAAAGTCTGCCTAATGATGGCTGAGAAGAGCTATGATGTGCCTTTGTCTCCTCAGGTAATGAAGATTTACTTCAACAGCAGAGACTTCCAGAAAACATTGGTGGATTAACCTGTGGTGATCCTTACTTCAAACTGCATGGCTGCTTTCCCATCATATTTTGTGATATATTAAATTTTGTGCCCAAAATTTACATTCTTGTAGTTAACAATATGCCACCATTCCTAATTTTAGGCTGATGCCATTGTATTAAAGGAGGCAAAAGGACTGTTTGGAATGACATCCATGTTGAAAATGGTACTGTGTTCATGGGTACACCTATACTAACAAAAGTCTCTTGGTACAGTCTTGCTCAGACTCTGTAGGGGCTTAAGTTGTGGTGAGTGAGCAGTGATGGTCACTTGGCCTGTGTTCCTCTGTAGGAACAGGGCTTGTATGTGTGGAGGAAATGTGCCATTCAAACACCGAGAGCATGCACTCCTTCCTGGGTAACTTTACATACAGTTTTCACAGCCTATTTTGGCTTCACAAAATATTGTTGTCCTTCTGCATAAAATAATTTATATGTCTCAGAGACTGCTGAAGTTGAGACAGTCTAAACACAGTTTAGGGGATGGAAAATAATTATGGTAAATCTCTTCCCAACCAAAGACTTCAGACCTGCCTGGGGCAGTGCCGTCATGTGCCTTGATTCCTTTCTTCCCTTCTGCATAGGAAATGTGTTTTTATGTTTGACTCTTTTTCTATAAATAAACGAGCCATAATCAGGAAAACACTTGCTAGCTTTGGACTCCAGCTTATGGCTTGTGTGGGGAAAATATTAAAATACTTTGAAGCATATTTTGGCTAGACTGCTGTGAGATATGGCTGGGGCCTGACAGAATCAACATTGGGCCAGAGCTGACTGGGATAAATCCTATTCCGTGTTTGTCTGAGCGCTGGAGCTAGAAAAGCTGCACCAAAGGAGGATGTTTGTTGTGCTGATTTGTGTCGCAGTGACTGGATTCCTCCTTCAGCCCCAGCTGCTGCCTAAGCTCTGGCAGCAAAAAAAACACTCTGGACAGTGGTGGTGGCACAAAATCCTCCCTCGATGCCTTGCAAGCCTGTCACTTCCACTCTGAAACTTCTGGATACAAAACAGAGATTTTTTTCCCCTCTAAAGTTAAGTATTTGCTACTTTTCTTAAAACCTCCCATGAAAGACCAATGACTTCTGCTCAGCAGAGTATCTCAGCACTTCGTGGGTTTTGTTTTCTCTTAGGATTGCAAACTCAGCAGTGTCTGCAGATCATTCTTCACCTCTCTCCCAGCACTTGCTGAACTTGTAAATTGGTTAATAGGCTAAGAGGAATTGGGATAAATTAAGATGTAAGGAATAGGGATAAAGCTTGAGATGGAAAGACCTAAAATCTCAGAAAATAGGACAGAGAGGCTGTGAGGAACAACACTGGAATCTATACAGATGGAGTAACATCGTTATCTAGTACTTGATTAAATTTAAAACAGAGAGATTGAGATTGACTTTACAGGGCTGAGATTGTCATGTCTACAGTTTAGGCAAACTAGTACTGGAAGCTTCAGTTGGGTGCTTGTAGTCAAAAGCTTGAATACAGTTAATAGCATCATGTTACTATGTGAAATGCTTCTGAAGGAAGATAAAGAATTTCAGTTAGTTATGGTTTTCTTTCCCATATGGCACAAATGGGCCCAGGACCAAACTGGCTCTCAGCAGGAAATTCCCATCTCCACACTCATTCAACAAGTCATATTTAACAATTTTAATATCTTGCCTGTACAACCACTGGTGGATCCACTCCAATCAATACTCTATGGCTTAAGTTTTTTTAATGCCACTTCATTTTTTACTCTCCTTGACTCTTCTGCCACTGTTGTTAAATATTCCTTTGTAGCTGATCCGTTTTCTGTCTCTCTGTGCTAATGTTTATGCTGAGTTATAATTTCCAAAAGCTAAATTTTGAGCAGTCTCACTGCATTCCAAATTTCCTAAGAGCAAAAATACTACTACAATAACTCTCATGAAAACCCAAACAAATAAATCAATTAAACACTTGCATGATTCAGAAAGACAAACAGATATTCATGCCCACATGAAAGAATGACATGATTGTGCTTGCCTCTTCTTTTTATTGTGATATCCTCCTGTTTCCATTCCCAGATATGTTGCTGCATATTTTCCCAGTCTATCCCGATTAGGCAAGAAACATATTTTCAAAGATACATGGTCACTGGAGGATGCAGCTAGGCACCTAACCAAGCAAGTAAAACCCCATAAAATTTTCTTGGATGCATAAGCACCTTTAAAAATCTGCTCTTGAATCTGCTCTTGTTTCAGAAAAGGGGCTGAAGTTTCCTGGTAAATAACAAGCATTTGTGAATGTCCTTAAAAACTGGCAAGGACTTTGTTAAAAGACATTGTGATAGAATAGAATATAAAACCAATGTGTAACTGTAGATAAGAAATCTGAAGAAAAAATATTAATACTTCCAAAAGTTTATGAAAATGGAAGATTGCTGAGAAAAGGCACTTCAAGATAACTCTGTTTTCTGGCATTGCTTCCAAAACATCTTAGCTAAATTCCAATGTTTTTCTATGCAAATTCAATAGCTATGAAGGCATAACATATGTCTTCCAGCGATAGCTGTCCCTTGTGTAACCTCATGACTTAACAGTACAGATAAATGTACAAAACTCTACTAACAGTAGGAACAAGGAATTTTTGAACACATACAGTAATGAGTTAATTTAATGAAATTTTCTGTCATGGTTAGAAACATTTTCTTACCATTATCAGAGGCCCAATCATGCAGGTTGAAGACAGACTTCTAGAACTACAGTCTTACAAGAAATTTTTGTCTTTCTGCTATGGAAAAACAGAGGAAAACTTTCATGCCACTCCTGAAACAAACTAAAGGTCATCCTCTGAACAGTATCCAAAACTTAGTATTAGACATAAATCGCTGTATTGCACACTCCAATAGTTTGTCAGTAGTTCATTGCTCCATGCAGCAGCAGAAGGAACAAGGCTTGACAGCAAGTATTTAACTAATTGAATCTAAATTTCTGCATTTGGAAACCCCTTGGTGTTCTGAAACAACTGCTGGCAGCAGTGAAAAGTTCAGCTGCGGATACACATGTGTTCATGTGAAGGTACAAAGAAACCAAGCACTGGTTTATTGACAGAAAGGAAGGCAAGGTCAGCCAGTTCTGCGTAACAGCACAAGCATCCAAACTACAGCTGACAGCCTTCAAAGGGCTTACGGAGCCTCACCCACAACTGATGTCTCCTTTTTTCCCTTCAAAAAATTTTTGTGTGTTTTCTGCAAAATAAAGGACAACCTTTCCTCAGCCTGTTTGTGTTGCCTTCCTTATTTGGGGTCTCTTTCCCTTCTAATAATATGCAAGTGCATAATATTGCTGTTTCTTCACAAATAATTATCCTTTTAACAATACAAAATAATCCCACAGTGTAGTTTATGGCCTGTGCCCAAACATTTCTAGCTGTCCAAGTGTTGCTGTGGTGCTGTCACTGCTCTGAATATCCCTGGCAAGCACAGCAGCCATTCCCTAGTGGTTCAAATGTTTCAGCCAGGTACTGGGATAACTGTACAAGGCTGCCTTCCCAGAGGAAGGCATGTGGCATTAAAAAAGTAACTGTGAAAAGTGTATGAAATTAGGATACAAGCTTTTATTTTTTCTCCACTGTATTTTCAGTGTTTTGAAAGGATGGCTAAAGGATGACCTGACACCATGCTCTCACCTATGAGGTTTGAAATGGGGACATTGAGACAGGCACAGAAGGAGGCTGACTCAGACACCTTAGTCATGTGCAGGATACAGCCAGAGATAACTTTTGGAAGACTCAACTGAGGTAACACACACCTACATTAACTTACGTATCTACATGTCTCCCTCCAATTCAAGGAGAAGAATAATTTAGGATACCTTTCCCAGTACACTGAGATACTGCATTCATCTCAGATCTTTATATTTAGACTATGAGAGGTTTTGGAAAACATTTAAAAGGTAAAAGAAGGAAAAAGCATCCTCAAATAGGATAGTTTTACAAAAGGGCAAGAAATCCTTCTGTCTCCTGATATGGAACCCTGTAATGGTTTTCTTTTGAGATTCTCATTTTTAACTGAAACTGAAAATTAAGGTTTTCAAGGTAGAATCAATTACATTTTGCATGCGTAACAAGTTCGATTACAATAGGGGTTTTTACTGCTATGTTAGCAGAGAAAATCAAAATGCAAGATATGCAGAGAAGCTGATTCAGCCTTTATCTTCTTCAGTATAAGGAAATATTAAAATTTAGAATTGCCAATATTTGTATTTAAATAAATCTTATTCTTACCATAGATCAGTAGTGATGACTCATGACCTAAATACATCTCAAAGTTAAGCATTTTACTGTATATAAATTGTGATGATTTGACACGTTAACAGATCAGAAACTGTTCTGCAGCTGAATATCACATACAGTCAGTATTGTATTTCGGGGGGAAATGTTGGAATTTTACATTATACAAATTTATTAGTAACATTTTGAGGATTAACGTAACATGATCAAGTAATATAACAGTAATAGCAATCAGTCAATCAATCAGACACTTTCCTACTTTGTTCAGCTCTAACTTGAGGAGTACAGCAGCTGATTCAATTGAAAAAAATATCTTAATTACAGACCTTTAAGACTATTTACATTCCATTTTTTTAGGCAGAAATTACTAGATATTCAAACCATATCTATGGTTTGCAACATGAAATCCTAATTTATATTCAGTTAACCAAGGTGCAGGAATTATTCTTCTTAGTTTGACCTTCTCTCCAGAAAATCACTTCTGGATATTTTGGAATCAGACATAAATGAATAAAGTCTAAGACCTGATGGCTGGTAAGTATTCATGTCAGTTTAAACAAAATTACTGTCCAAATTAATTTGTATTCAACAAGTGGGGAAAAGATGCTGGTGTTAAGTGTGTAAGAAGAAAAATTTTGAGATAAAAATGTTAGGCTGCCTATAAACACAGTGTCCAATGAAAATAATGGCTTTGAAAGAACATCTCTTAAGTAACAGATGTTGCTGAACTGATTTAAAAAACCCAAACACAACTCTGTGGGTCACAGCATGCAACCACAACTGAAAAAATATTTAGTGGCCTTTTAGTTAAAGAAGTGGAATCAACTGTATTACGAAAACACAAGACAATACATTCTCTGAGCACAACAAAGAGACTAAGCCCAGTATTAATCAGTCATATATGCATGACTGATTACCTGTTCCCTCAGTTACACTAATGATGTTTTGGAGTCTGGTTGTTAAAATAATTGACAGCTAATTTTTCAGGTGATAGTGCTTCAAGCAAAGAGTAACATGGATGGCAGGTGAGATACCTGGAGATGCTCAGATACATATAGGTACAAAATTCAAATATGACATTAGAAGAGAACACCCCCCCTTATTTACAAAATAATTCCACATGCAAATTTACTAGTGAAATCTGTATGGTCCTTTTTCATAATGTTAAAAATATGATGACAGGAGGAAATGGAATTTGAAGAAAAATTCTAGTTCTCATATTTTCTAGAAATCTGGTCTTTTCCTTTAAGCATGTAAATTTTAATAATCTGAGTCTCCTAATTAAACAATTTTAACACTGTCTGAATTATGTGTTTCTACAGTACTTTATATTTTCACACTAATTTTACTAACTCGGTAAATTTTTATTGTTTCTGAAAGCTGATAATTGTACCAAGGTGTAGCAAGAATTGGATTGTAATTTTTTAAGAGGAGAGAAATAAAAAAGAAATGACCTAATGGATGTCTTGGACTAAGCCTTAGTCTAAGCATGTCAGTCTATGCAATGTGTCATTACTGCTAAATCCATAGCAGTCAGAAGCATTAAGAAAAACTTTACCATTCTCATCAAACAAAAAGGGATGAAATTCTTCAGCAGCTTCTTTCAGGGTCTGTAAGAGCATTATTCTCTAAAACAAAAGATATTTACTCTGAGAGAAAGCTTTTCAACAGAACTCTTTTAAAACACAAGTTTAAAGAGTTGAGATGAGCTGAGGTATTTCTCTAGCAATCATCTTAATTCTTCGATCTTTTTCATTCCCTTAACATCATGGATTTTATCGCAATATCAATAGCTTACCAACTACAGAATACATACATATGGTATGTTTGGATTACCAGGTAAATGCATTTTTTAAAAGCTTTTATGAGATGTGCAAAAGATGCTGAGGCAGGAAAACAAACAATTATGCAATGTAACATGTATTCCTAATGTTTCTTTTATTAGTTTATAGGAATCTGCAGCTAGTAACAATCTGCCTCTCACAGTTCAGAGCAAAGCTACTGATACACAGCTACTTACTTTGCATTGGTTTCCCTTGGGAAGTTTCTAAGAACACTTATATTCAATACAGAATTGAACTTTTCACAGCTAATACAGTATGTAAAATTCACAAACTTTTTCAAGCACAATCTATAAAGGAAGGAGTCTACAATCTACAAGACTCATGCATTAACTGTCTTTCTGTGTTGTCCTATAAATTTTCTCATTTTTTTCTATACAAGTCTCCTTCCACTTTGTCAGATCTGTATTCTTGAAGATGACAGATGGTTACAAAAAGTCTCTACTTAGACATGTTACAAAAATCAAATCATAACTGTAGAATTGTCTGACTAACATTAAACTTTTGTGCTTAATGAAGTTTAGTTAAGAGTATAAGCTCAGGGGAACACTGTTAATTTTTATACTTGTTTGTGTCCTAGAGAAGACAAGGATACCAGGCAGAAATTCAAACCTGCCTGGCATTGGTTTGTCTTGATTAAAATTCAGCACACTAAAGAGGTCAGATCTATGGCTACATGACGTACCAGAACCATGATATCTTCCAATTTTGGATCAACAGTGTCTTGCAAAGGTTCATTTTCACCTGCACTCCAATTCAGCACATTCTGACAGCTAAAACTTTGTTTGGAAGAGTGGGTAATGAATTCTGCAACACAACACAGAACTTCAGCTGAAACTTTTAAACTGTGGAATTAAATCCGAATACTGCTTTCGATTTGGTAGCAGCATATCTGACCAAGACTAAAGGCATGATGAAGTCAATAAAATCTTGTAAAATAGTCTTCATGTACAGAATGGCACTTTTGAACTATCTTGTGCAACAGTGAAGTACATGAATTGCAATAGGTAGAATAAAGAACTTAGCAAAGAAAAGATACACAATGAGACCTGAGGCAGAAAGTTATTAGTCAAAAGGCATCTTAGGTGGTAATTTTAATACTTAATAAAGGTAGTAACTGTAAAAGTCCTATGCTTCCCATTTTAGATAAGAGCTCTCACTTCTGTAAATATTCATCAGCATCTCTAGAGTAAACCCCTTATTATACTGAGTTAAAAGACATACAAGTCAGTTGAATCACTTTTCTGGGAGATGCTTGAGGGAGTGTAGTCAAATTTCTGCTTCACAGAAATATTCAGGTGTGGATGTTATTGCTTCAGACTCTGTATTTTGCTTTGCCATGATCATTGATAACACATATGTGCTGAAAAAAAACAGAACAGATTGCAAAAGTATGGTTGAGTACATTATTAATTATTAATTAATTGTTCAGAAATACTTAGGCTTGGCCAACCTAGTGATCTTACATTACTCTTTCCTTTTCAGACATCTGGAATTGAATTCTGATTTCACTTTCTAGCTACAGCAAGTTTTCCCACTTGGAATTCCCAGCTTTGATACACTCCTGGGAGTACCACGAGAAGGGAAGGAAAGGTTTGCACCTTTTTTCCATCCTCACCTCTCTGAGAAAAGGGACAGGCAACATAGAACTCAGACAACCCGTCTGACCTGTGTCTGTGTTTCACTTTTGCTGCTGTCTCTGCACATGGTGGACCTGAGAAGCCTTAGGCTCACAGAAGATGGAAATTTAGGGAATTCTTAGGGGAAGGGAACTGTTCAAAGTGCTGAGTGGGGACTCTTTTGCATTATTTGAGGTTTGCAGGGAGTTTTGCACTCACTGAAAGGATCCCAAATCCCAGCCATGTCAAAGACATATTTCCAAAGAGCCCCAAGGAGGAGACAAATTATGGGATCTTTATGGGAATAAATATGGGAAAAGTGGATCAGTGACTTTTTAATTTATTTTTTTTAAAGAAACTTACGTTTAGATCTCTGAAGTGCTCATTGTAGTCTAAGGCATAACCTACCACAAATAAATCTGGAATTTCAAATCCGTAATCTGTTTTGAGACAAACAACAAACACCATCAATACAAGATCAGTGGCAGTTTTAAGCCCTTAAATTCATGTGTGGTTCTCAACAAGCAAACTCTACTTCTATGTAGTCAGCTGGGGCTGTGTTACTTTTGAATCTGAGACATGATGGTCAGCAGCAGCCCCATAACCAGTTCCCAGTCAGAATACTTGTGAGAGGGATGTGAACAGACAGAGGAGAGAAGAGGATAACTTTGTATAAAACTATCACTGGCACATTGTGGAAAGAAACCAAAATCAGAGCTGTGACATTCTGCTTGCATTTGGAAGCTCCATTGGTATATATGTGTGATGATTACTGTCCTGTATCACAGTAATGATGGAAATATATAGAATATTAAATCAGAAGTAACTTTCAGAGATCTATATATTTTCTGCCAAGAATACCAAATTTGTCTTATATTTTATGATACCGAAACATGTCAAATGCTTCTTAAATTAAAGCCCCGACCTTATGAAGGTTCAAGCAAATACTTAACATAAATGCATGCAGTGCATCTCAGTTATACAACTCACACACCTGAAGCTAAGCACAGACATGCATAATTTTGAGTGTGAAGGTCTGTACACTATCAGCACTACATAAAACAAGACTCTTTCCAAGTTCTCTAAATAACTAGAGGAAAACCCAATCTTAGGGACACAAAAATAGGTCCACATAAAAAATTCTACAGGTATTCAGGCAAGGAATTTATTCAGTTGTTAAAGATTGGGGGTTATATGTGCCTTGGAATTGCAAATTTAGGTAAGTGAGGAAATGATATGGCACTGTCAGTGATTTACTAAAGAGATCTCTGACACTTTATAAAACTCATCACACTATGGATAAACAAGGATAAAATTTGTTTCATTCAAAAGTTAATACATGAAAATATAAAGCTACCCTTCATGAAGTAATTTTATTTCCTCTTTTATCTGTTTAACATTAATTAATCCAGTCAAATATATGCCTTAATTTACTGGATTAAATTCTAAATGCTAAAAATACCACTCCACTGTATAAAAAGTTGTGCAACAAGATGTTTGGATCATAGTTCAGATAACAGGGCTAAAGCCTCAGGGCCATGCCCAACATTTAAGTAATTTTTGCTTCATAAATTTTCCCTCTCTCCCACATCCCAAATCAAAACCCTTCATACTGCCTCCTGGTACTCACCTGCCTACTCTCCTTCTACCCTCCTCCCCAGCTGACCAGAGATTTCTTCAGCAGCAAATACTGGTTGATCTCTTCTAGATGGATCTATTCTTTTCGTATTTAGCCACATACCTGTTATTACATCATTTATTCTAAATAAGTCTAAAATGACAATTGCTTGGTATAGCTCCATTTACAGCTTCATTGTAACACAGTATAAGGACCAATAATTTAGAAAGAAGTGGTGCTGGTGTGGTGCAAACTGAGAAGCAGGAGAAAATTTTAAAAGCCCAATTTATCTTCTGCTTTTTACAGGGTGGGATTTTATTATAATAACAGTGTTTCCCCTTTGAACAATAATACTTAAAAAAATAGAAGTGCTTTTCTGAAAAAAATGTAAATGTAAGACTTGTTAATACTTAGTAAAAATAAAACACTTTCATGCTCAGGTGTAATCCTGCAGCTCCTCCAGAGAGATGCAATGAGGAAGGAAAAAGAAGAAATGGATATTCTCTTTGATATTGTTTGTCGGAGACAGAAGATAAAACACTCACACTGATAAAATTAAACCCTTTCAAAATTTCCCAATAAAGTTAGTATTCTGCAGAAAACCTAAGCAGGGTAGGCTTTCCAAATGACAATTACACAAATCCTTCCATTGCATCCCATACACCCATTGACAATTGGCCATTTACAATGCTTCTAGCAGTCCATAGAAAGTTATGAAAGGCAAGTGACAGAGTAGTGGTAATCTCTTCTATTTTCAAGTAGACATTTTCAGGACACTTACAATCTGGTCTGTACCCATCAGGCTGAGATGTTCTTTTCACCAACAAACTGTAATTAAAAATAAAATAAATCCCATTTAAATCTAAATGTGTAACACACATAAAAACTACTCCCTTTATCAAAAATCTTCTGAGTCATGTGAGTCCCTGTTTTTGTTCTGTTTCCCTTCCTGAAAACATCCTGATTGCAGAGAAGAGCTGGGTGTATTCCCCTCCCAAGTCCATCAGTGCCAGTCTTGAAATGGCTGGAGGGTCATTGCCAAGGCAGAACAATACAAAAGCATTTCCCCTCCTTTCCTTCACCCTCCCCTTAGTGACTCAGGCAGCTCCTCTGCAGCGCTCCTTCATATTGCAGCATCGAATTAAAGCAGGATCTCTGCATGGGAATCTACCCTGGAAAATATGCTGGACTATACTAATTAATTACTATGTTTTGTCATTGTTTTACTCACCTTGCCACTTTAATCATTTTTGGCTTGTATTTTTCTATATTGTTAAGCAGAACCTTCATAGTCCTTCCAGTTCCAACAATATCCTTATAAAACAAGAAAAATAAAGTAAGTAAAACACAAAGGAAAGCTAAAAGGACGAGATCTGGACAATGACCGAGAAGTTCCACATTCTTATTTTGTGGAGATGATTTATTTTCTAGCGCATTGTAAACCACATCCAAAAAAGGTTATAATTGAGCTTACACTCTTTGAAGCAAGAACTTTCTATTCATAAAATTATCAGTTCAAGGTCTGTCCACTTCCTCTTGAAAACAGCTATGTTACAAGTACTTGGGATGTAATTCAGGACTAGAGATGACTCTACTGGGCACTGCAAGGATGCAGGGATAAAACTTTTCACATTATGCTTGAGATCACAGCATGTCGACATTTCTCCATATTGGGACTAGGTCTGCCCTATTTGTTGTTTTATTAGCACATTATAAATGTGGTTTCTGCAGAGCTGACATATCCAATATCATCTCAATGAGATCAGTAGGTACCTGGCTAGAAAACTGACCATGGAGAGCAGCTGTTGATCCCAAACTCTGGGGGAGGATTAGCAACACCTTGTCTCTGCCCTCCAGCTGTTTAATAGCATTAATAGAATATGCTGTGGACATTTTTAATTTCTGTTAGAGCAGCTGGAATGAGTAAAAATGGAGCTCTTAGCAGCTATTCAGGTAACCAGCCATCTCCGTGGCTTTTGGCTTTTTGTCCATCCTTGGCTAAGAGAAGAAATTTCAACAGTATACAGTTCATTACACTGTCCAGCTTACATCCCACACATGCAGACAGGTTTAAGAGAGGACATCCTAATGTGCTCTCCAGCTGTCTCAGTTGCTTATTCAACATTTTCAAAGAGAATCACCAATGATTATATGAGAATTTGGAGCACCAGTGAGGTGACATGTTCTTTCCCTCTACAACTGAACACTGCTGACTTACATCAGCAACAGCCCTGTGATGGGCTGTCCCCTGGGGACATGGCTGGGTGGAGAGCTGGATGCAGGAGTTGGGGGCCTTGGGGGAATGACTGACACTCCCAACCAGACTTTGAACAACTCTGGAGCTGTAAAGCATATGCAGGGCCACTATTTCAAAGTCATGCACCTGAGAGATGCAGGGCATCATCAACCATAGGAAGAACAGATAAAATGAGGCAGAAATAAAGACTCCTGGGTATCACAAAGCAGAGCACCAGTTAGAGTGACAGCAATGTAGTTCGATCTGTCATGCAATTGCAAAAAAATTGAGAGGCCATTAAGCAAATCAATCCCTCTCCCTCTTCACCACCACCCAGCAAAAGAAGCATAAACACAGATAGGATTTAGAAACTGAACAGCCAATCATGATTTGGCTGTGTGACTTTGTCTAAGTACAATATGACATAAGCACCCAGCTTACCTCCACAATTAGAACATTCTGGAAGAAACAAACAAAAAGGAATGCAATTATATAATATTCACATAGTGATAGAAACAAATGTTTAAAAAAGGAAAATTAAGATAGGTCCATGTGCATATGTACAACACAGTAGGACACAAGGAGTTTCCCGTTTCATTTTTGTGCCCTGAAAAAAAGCCAGCCATAAGAGCAAGCCTTGCAGTCAGGGACCACAACTTAATTCAGCTCTGCCTAGATTATCCTCTTTGTCCAAGAACGGATGTAGCTTTGGAAAATAAAATTAGATGGAAGAAATCCAAATAGGATGAGCTTCACTTCATTCCAGCATCTCTAGCTGTGTACTGCAGTGTACCCTATAGTTCACTAAAATACTATTTCCAATGTTAGTATGAGGAAACAATAATATTATTCTTTCACTGAAATAAATGCTCTTCCTCCCTCCACTCACACCCCAGCAACTTCACAGTAAAGGATTAGAGGCCAGGTTGTAACACCCACTCTCATACTGCAAAGCACCCTCTTTCTCTTCAGATACTGCTGCTTAAATAAGTATTATTGGAAGAGAAGGGGAGTGGCCCAGCCAAGAGCAGTGATGTCAAGCTTTATGACAGTATCATCACACAGGCTGAATATTTTTGCCAAAATGGTTCATCACTGTTCCAGGAATTACAATGTCTAAGGAGACTTCAGTTCTTCTACTAAAGCAATAATGATATGTAATGTGTTAAAAGAAATAAAAATCTATTTATTAGTAGGCATGATCATGTGTGATCAAAAGGATGGACTCTTACAATCATGCATTAAGATCTACTTTCTGAAGTGAAACCTGCAGTAGCAAGAGGAAAGTTATTTCACGAATACCTTTATCTATCCATCAATGTATACATCTTACATGGATGCGCATGCTGTGTGTCCTGAAAAACCTCGAGACCACATAGTTTCATATCCATGCAGTATCCACCAGCCCAGTTTACATTCCACTTTCCTTCTATGAGGCTTCTTGGCTTTGCTATATACATAACATGGAGACTGTTTAACTTCCTTTTCCATAACAGAAACCCAAGATTGAGAGTTGAAAGAGAGACTCAAACACACGGAGAAGGAGCGTTGAAAGGAGCATGCTCACAACCAGCACACCTTAAACAGCTTCATTAACTGATATATAAATAATTTTAAATCTTCAAACCAGAAAATATTAATATAGATTATCAGTATTTATATTCATACTGCAGCTCTTCCTAACACTCACAGTGCTTGGTAGGGAGACATGGAATAGTTCATGCATTAAGCACTGCAGAAACATGTTACCATACACTAGTCTTATACCTGGATGCTTCTGAAATGGTAAAGGTGTGGAGGGAACTCCCAGTAGCAGTTAAGCAAATGTCAGCAGTGGAGATATCACTCAAGAAAGCCACTAATTTAGACTGAGCTCTGGTGGAATGTATATTAATCTTGGAGGGAGGCTCCTTTTAGGCATTTTCATAACAGGTTTCACTGGTGGTTATCCTGCTTGGCACTCCTGACTTTCAACCTCCCAGCTGCTGACACAAACAATTTCGGATCTCAAACACCTAGTCCTGTGAAGGCAAAAAGTTAAAGGCCTCTTAACAACAAAAGTCTGAAGACACCCTGCCTCTAGAAACTTCTCCCTTCAAGAAAGAATGGAAGTATATCAGTTGTCTAGATAAGATGAAGAGCTAAAACCATGTTCAGGAGAAGCTTATGACAGGTGTGTAAGAGCACATTTTTTGAAAGAAACCATTTGGATCCAAAACAAATTTTGTTCTCATCTGGCTTCCTATATGAAGTCATAAGTGGGAAAAACATTTCTGAAGACTAGCTCAGGTCACCTGGGTCTGAGGCATAAGGAAATGACTTGATTCAGTCAATGGACACCTGAAGATAATGCACAGGAATAATGGCTTAACCACCCCAAGGAACTTGTGCAGCTGGTGATACATGTAAATATTGATGTGTTTATACACACACACACACATACACACACACACACATATATATATGTTATAGGGAGAGAGCAAAAGAGTTGACAAGGAAAGAACTTCACCAGAACTAAAAATAGCAATTAACTTTTTTAGTACCAAGTCCAGTGAGGGTAACCATGATCAAACACAGCCCACAGATCTCAAGGCAGGTCCATAGTGTTGAGATGGGCTCAACAGAGTCAGTCAGGGTCTGAGTCAACGTTTTCAATAATGTACAGGTTTGGCTGCAGCTGAGCTGAAGGTCAGTAGCCACACAGCACATATCAGACAGGGACAGAGCCCAGAGCTGAGCTGGTGTTCCTATGCCCACAGGTGTGAGTAGAGGCCCCAGGGGACACCAGTAATGGCCATTAGCATCTATTAGTGCATCTCTTAGGGCACTGTGACAGATTGGAGAGAAAGCAAAGTCCTGGGATATTTAATTGACAGATAAATAAGTTTCTTTACTACCACAGTTGCTTCAGCTGTTCTGTCAAGATCAGCAGTGGGGATTCTCTTGCTTGCTCATGTGTGGAAATCACAAAGTTGGACAGAATGAAGGGACAGCAGCCTCCTTGGCCATGGAATTTCGGTTAACTAATAGGGAGGAGTAGATCCTACTATTTAACTTGTGAGAAAAAACATCATAGACATTAATAGAAAATGGGTCTGAAGACACCATGAAAGATCATCTTCTGTTGGGCTACAGCAGAAATTTTAAACAATCCTTCACAGATACCTGATTTAACTCTTCTAGAACATGATGAGTACTTCAGAATGTCCCCAGAGAATGTGTCTCAATACCTCATTATCCAAGAGCAAAAATACAATTAGAAAACTTCTGTGGATATTTGGCCTGAGCTTGTTTTGAAGAGAACATGGAAAAACCTTTGTTTTCTTCTCTTTTTTTTTTCTTCTATATTTGACAGTCATATTTCCTCAGTTTCTTCTTCTTCAGATTAAATAACTTCTATTTATTCAAAATTATCTCACAAGCTATATTTCCTAGTTTTTTGATCACTCTTTTGTTCTCCTCTGGAATCAGTCCAATTGGTCAGAATCCTTCTCCAGTTGTGGTGCTCCAAACCAGAAAGAAGTCTTTTCCAGTGTCAAGAGGAACAAAAGAACCACTTTGTATACTTTATAAATAATCCTCCTTTCTATGTATCCCAGTACAACAGTTACATCCCTTATAAAAATATACTGGTGTCTCATATGGAACTTGTGATCCACCTATTGTCTCCAGGACTGTTGCTGAGTCAATCCTCCCTCACTTGCATTTATGCAAAAGATTACCTCTGTATAAACAGAGAAGTTGGTATTCATCTTTACTGTCATTACATGCCATTCTTTGAACCAAATTCTTAAACAAATTTCCTAGGATCATAATATCTTGTAGTATTTTCCCAGGTAGTATGAGTACCATTAAATGCTAATTCCATCTTTTCAATCATGAATTAAATATTGTATAGTCCCTGGAGACGGTGCTTTAATGCATCTTGTCTGACAGCGAAGCATAATTAACTGTTTCTTGAGAACAGCTTTCCAACCAGTTACACATCTGTCTAACGGAAATTTAATCTTGTCTGTGTTTCCTTATCACAAATGACTCATATGAAGGAAAGAGGATTAATGTGGATCCAGACATGCCTGAAAGGTTTGTCTGGCCACAGGAGTGATAGTCACCTGCACATGACTTCCTCTGAAGTGTAAGATCTCATATTTATTGACTAACTTGAGAAGGAAAGATTTTGGTAGATGCCATCTCTCATCCATAGAGTCAAGGAGTCCAACTGTTGCAAATCATATACATTGGGGAAGTTCCTATAAAATATCTAGGCCAGAAAATACAGATGCTGTTCTGTATTATGCCCATTCTCATTATTTCTGAAACACTGATGAGGATTTTCTTTACTGTGGAGAAATCCTGTATGTAGGGCCTTTGCAGTGGAAAAGCCACTATAAAATATTTAGGTATGAAAACATTCTGTAACTATAAGTAAGCAGGCATCCTAACTGTTCAGAGTGATACTTTAATCTCTGTTATCATTATGCAGGGTTACTGTGTCTAAAGTCTCCATACTTTTCAGTCATTAACTGCTGCTGATGACTGAAGGCATTCAGAATGGTTTGCAATCCTCTGGGACACAAACCCTCTCCTACAAAATACTGTGCTGGGAAACTGACTGTATTGCTACCTATCCCCTGCCCTTCTACTGTTGAAGCAGTCTACAGATATAAGATTTCAGAAAAGGAATGGAATAGCATAGTAGTACAGGAATAAACTGCAAACTGCCAGGAAATGTTTTGATATAGTGTCCAAGAGTAGATAGCAGTGACGTCTAACTGAAACTAGTTGAAAGAGATTAGCTTATTCTTGATCAGATGGATAGCAGAGGATGAAAGAAGAATGCAATGGATACAACAAATAAGTGCATTATCGTAATGTCACCATCATCCTAAAGGCCCAGCTGGCTGCACCCAGCATCTCTTGTGAAAGGTCAGTTCTGTGGAAGACCTTATTCAGCTTCACTGTGAAATCCTCATGTGAGCTGGTGCACAGGAGACCGGTAAAACTCATCAGCTTGTGGTGCTGCAGCAGTAACTGATAGCTGGACAAACAAGAAGCTAAAGGACACAGAAAGAAAGATATTTTCTCAAATATGTGTGTTTGAAGCGCCTGTACCACATAGATCAAGAATGTTTTGTCCTTTCAGATATATTTGAGGCAATTACAAAGAAGGAAACCACATGAAAAGAAAAGTAATCCAGCCTTCTGGTTTCTGTCTACTTTTGAAACTCAGAGAACAGGATATAGGAATATTTACTGACATCTTGACTAGTCTAAAGATGGCTTAATTTCTAAGTAGAGCCATCTTCACCAATACAATCTCTGAAGTACATCCAGAAATCTAATAATGGTGCTAATATATCTTAGCGTGAGACAGAGTACAGACGGTTTTTTAAAATATGTCCTGGAAAGATTTCATACATAGTCCAAATAAAAAGGGATGCTGGCTTCAGAGAATGAAACACCTTCCTATTGGGTCATTGCAAAAGAATCAACATTGCAAAAGAATCAGCTTCCATTACTAATGGATCAGAGGGACAGTTGGGAGCAGATAGATTTGGATGACTGTGATTCATCCTGTGTTTACATCATTTTTTACCGGGTAGCTGGCAGAAGGTAGGCTGGTACAACACGGAGTCAAAGAATACCTCGAGTTGGAAGGGACACATAAGGGCCATCAAGTCCAACTCCCTGGTCTTTGCAGAACTACATAAAACTAAACCATATGACATTGACCAGGTGCTTCTTGGAACTCTGACAGGCTTCAGATCCTGGCCACTTCCCTTGGGAGCCTGTTCCAGTGATTTGACCAGGGTTTCAGTAAAGAACTTTTTCCAACTGTCCAATCTGAACATCCCCAGATATGGCTTAATTCTATTTCCTCCTGTCCTGCTGCTGGTCACTAGAGAGCTGTGTGCACTGTCCATCTTGAGGAAGTTGTAGGCTGTGATAAGGGCACCACTCGGCCTTCACTTCCCCAGGCTGGACAGCAAAAGTGACCTCAGCCACTCCTCAGAAGTCTTGCCCCTGAGCCCTTGCACCAATGTGGTTGTCCTGGACACACTCTGATTGTCAGAAGTTTTTCTTGCATTGTGGCAAACCCCAGCACTCAGGGTGTGGCTGCCCCACTGCAGAGCAGAGTGGGACACGCCCCTCCTTTGCCTGGCTGATCATGTTGTGCCTGATGCCCCCCAGGACAGCGTTCATTCTCTGAAGCCAGCATCCCTTTTATTTGGACTATGTATGAAATCCTTCAGGACAGGGTTGGCCCTCCTGGCTGCCAGGGCACTGCTGGTTCATGTTCAACTTTCCAAGGACCAGGACCCCCATGTCCCTTTACATGGTGCTGCTATCAGCCTGTCATTCCCCAGTCTGTACATTTAACAAGGATTACCCTGTCCCAGGTGAAGAATCTTGTTAAATTTCATATGACTGGTGATTGTCCATCTCTGCAGCCTATGCAGATTTCTCTGTAAGGCCCCTCTACCTTTGGGGGAGTCCATAGCCCCTCCTGTTTTAGCATCATTGGCAAATTTTCTTAATGTACATTCAATTTATGAGTCCAGATCATTTATAAAAAGATTAAAGAGCAGTGGCCCTAAAATTGTCCTCTGTGGTTTTGAATGCAAAGGGGTGCTGTGAAGTTTAAAATTCTCCAGCTTTGAGTGATCAGGGCACACACAACTTGCAACTCTACATGAACATTTGAACTGAGCAGAAATAATATTTGTGGTGTGAGCCGGATCTCCATAAAAATAAAATTTGCACTTCCATATTCATTTCCAGACAGTAGTAAAAAATGGCCCATAGCAGCACGTCTTGGGTGATCTGGAAAATGGAGGTTTTTGACATTACTAGTACTATGTACTATACTAGTGCTATAAAGAAGAAATAACTTCTAATCCCTGGGTAGCCTGTGAATTTGTCTCTCATGCTAAAGAGAATTCCCTGTGAATGTTATTTTTTAAAAATAATAAACAGAGAATATGCAAAAGTTGAAAATCTGTCATTTAGTGCTTTTTAAAGCCACATAAGTTTATACACTGCAAAGTATGCTGGTTTTACAGTACATTTTAAAAAATCCTGACTTACAGTAAGATGAAAACTACTCCAGCACTGACTCAATACATTTCTACTGTTTACCTTCCCACAGGTCAGTAATAAATGGAACAATGTCAGCTAACAAAGCCAAGCAGAATAATGAGAGCATGTCTGCCTCCCGCCTGACAGTAGTAAGTGTTATGGAAATTATTTTTCATCTTCCTGGAAAAGAATAACAATTTTTTCTCTAGATTTGGATTTTTATGTTCCATTCAGAAGACTGTTTTCAAAGGAAAATTGCTATGAAATAGTCGTACTTTGAAGTTAGCCCTGAATAAGACTTTGAAGAAAACCGTGTCTTTGAATTAATATAAAATGTGAAATTTTAACAAGGTGTAAGTTCTAAGTTGCACATTTACAAAGGGAGAGTATTTCCTTGAAAACTGAAACTATACTTAAGTAATCAAATGAACAACTGTGCTTAATGCCATACTATAGCTAAGAGGACAAACTTAGCCCTGACATGTATAGCAAGAAAATCAAGTAGGTACATAAAGAGGTATTTTCTCCTTAAATGTTTCAGCATAAAATCAGCAGAATAGCATACACACACTTGTGTGTTTTTTTAGTAGAAAGAAAAGAACAGAAAGAACTTAAAACTGAGAAAAGAAAAATTATTTGAGACCTCAAAAAATACATTAGAGTGAAGTAAGGTTTGTAGCAGGAAGTAATAGCTTTTATTTAATTAACAGCCCATTTCCCAGTGGGGGAACATTTTTCACAAAAGAACTTTGACCTTTCAGCCCACAGCCTCAGAGAGACCACAAAATACCTTCAACAGCTGAGCCTGGGAACAAAAATTCAGAACTGCTGTATGCACTTGAAATCATGGACTGAATAAAATAGTGGCTTTACAGCACATTATAATCCTCCACTGCAGCTGCCCTTCAACTCATTTATCAGTGTTCCACAGCTGATAATTTCCTCTCTTATTTTAGCTCAGAGGAATTCTTAACATTTTTATCTGCCCCTCTGGTCACAGAGCAGGTGATTATGTAGGGCAATCACTTTTCTTATCCCAAATTGTCTGATTACCACATTAGGTTAAAATTAAAAGTTTCTCCCAATCTGTACTTGGCTTGAAGTTTGCTCATTCTATTCAGACCAACAGAAGAATCTGCATGCTTGAAATTTCATTTCTTCCTACTATATCAGTTGCCCACTATTAATTTCCTATTGTTAATTCCACCTTCAAACCTTGTCTCATTTAGATCCTACAGTATGCCAGTACTGTATACAGCAGGCTCCCAATGGATTAGCTTATCTAAAAGAAGCTTAAGTAATGACTGTGTGATAGGCAAATATGCAACCATATGGCAATATAAATTTGATAATGGCAAACTGCTTAATCCAGTAGGCAAAGGTATTGAAAAAGGCCACAGTCAAAGACAAAAAAACTTTTCACATTCAGAAAAGAAAATTAGGTTCACCATTTTAACAGTGACAACAGTTGACTATTGGTATAACATGCCTGATATATGGAGGCTTCTCCATCAAGTCTCTAAGTCAAAATTGTTGGTAGTTCAAAAGATACACTGCAGGTATAGTGAAGAAATTATCATTTGGGACCTAATCACCCAGAAGTTCAGACAAGATGCTTTTGGGCTTTAAGATAAAGGAATCTCTAAACAAAGCCCTGTTTGTGATCAGGCCAATTAACTGTCCGGGGAAGGAAAAGCAGAAAGGGAAAAGAATGAAACATAATGTGGGATGATTGGCATAATTTGATCTGATGGAAATACTTTTATCTTCAAGTCCCCATTGATATTCTGAGTTCCTTCTTGTCTCTTTCTTGGATAGAACTATTCTTAAACTCCTTGGGAGTACTTGTAACATTGCTAGTTATACCAGCTTGCAAAGTACGCATGAATACACAATGTCAAGAAAAGGTGAGATCATTTATTTGTCCAGTTCTACAGTGAAAGCATATTTGTAAAAACAACCCCCACCACCTTCCCCCCACAAAATCTCTTTTTTATCTATCTCTATTTCTTTGTTTTGTTTTGTTTTATGGGGGTAAGGAGGTTAAAAAGGAACAATACAGTGTATTTTCATTCCCTTTAGATAAATTTCCATTCAGTAGTCTGCATTTTCAGTTAGATTCTTTCTGAAGACACCTTTTCATGTGTACTCCATATTATCAGAATTACATAAATTGATAATGAGATTCTTCAAAGTGAATTTTTAATGGATTATCAGTTTATTCATCACACATGAAGTACTTGCTTTCTTAGCATTGTATTTGGGGAACCTCACGTACCAGTGGTTAAACAAGACATTTTATGACAGTGCCATAGAGCTGAAGAATCACCATCAAATAAAAATTAAAGAAAAATGCATGAAGTTTCAGTGAAGAGGTTCAAAGGAAGCTACAAGACTCCTGTGAGAAGTGAAACAATTTTATGTTATGCACACAGGAAGGAAATCCAGAGATATTAACACTTCATCACAATGTCAGAAAATATTCTGTAAAATAGACATCTAGCTAGGAACGTTCTACAGGATTCTAGAAAAGTTCCCATACATCTGATTTAATCTTTTCTGCTGGGCTCATCCACATCTTATGGCATACTTGGAAGGACAGCAGATATGACATCTCAAATTTTTTTTTTTTTCAGACAATTGGTTGGGTCAGTAGCAGCTGCTGACAGGAGCAAACTAGTTAATGTGTTAAGAGTCCACATATACAAACTCCAGCTATTTAAATTGTGTAAAACAAGTTCAGAATCCTCAAGAGTTAACAGAGTGGGGGACATAATGGAGGACCTGATGCTTTGTTCTTAGAGACCATTGTGTCGACTGCTGCGCACACTCATGTTCCACTTGCAGCCATCTTCACAGCATCCTTCTGTTGTGCATAAAAAGTAGAAAAAACTACCATAATTAATCTAAAGGTAATTCAGGAATTACTCATATCTCCATTTTCTCACTTGCATGAAGAAGTACAGTCTTCTGGTCATCTGGAATTGGATGAGGATTTTCTGGACATAGGTGAAATAGGATTATGAACAGGTATGATGTAGAAGCAGGCAGTCCGTGGCTGAGCAGAGCCCATGTGAAAAATGGAATAAGAAGGCTGTAAAGGTTTTTTTTTATACTTTCCTTCCACCAGAACAACAATAACAACAAAAGAAAATAATGATGAGCAGTGGAACAGATTACCTAAGAAAGAAGGGGAAAGAAAGGTGATTGACTTTGGAGAAGGAAAAAATAGTGTCTTTTGCTGCGGAAAAAACAGTTAAGGATGGCAACTGTCAGAAGAATAGACATTATCAAATCTAATTAAGAAAAAATGCAGAACAACAAAAGTGACTAAAGATGGCAGTTAAGCAGAAGAACTGAAGATGTGCAATGCTTCAAGACACATAAAATCAACCTTTGAAAAGATGAAAAGCAAGGCCACATGTCTGATAGGAATAAAGTAAGATGTTGAGGTGGGTGGGGGACATGACTATTGCCAAAGTGTACAGTGAATTTTGTATGCCTTTATTGTCATATAACTTGTCTCTTGTACATAATGTTCTAAAGAGAATGGCATTATTGTTTCTGCAAATTTATGGGCGTTACTCTAGAAAGGAATGCATATACGGGAAGAAATCACAACATTAGTCAAGACAGTGAATACTAACAGAGAGAATAATAATTCTGAGAAACAAACTTGAAATGGTGAGGATAATAAGTACATTAATCTAGAGATTAAAACATTGTGTTAGACAGCTGCCACATGTACAGTTTATTAAATACTGACGTGCTAACATATTTAGGAGAATCATAGAGAAACAGCTCTCAGCATTGTTGCTGGAGCCTATAATATGCATAGAAAATGGTTCAATAAAATAGGAATGAAATCAGAGGCATAAGAGAAGAAAATGAGAACACTTTATGTTTCTGGAATATCCTTCCAAATGACATGCTGGGCAAGAAAATGGTAGGCAGAGGATAAATTGATTTAGGCAAGACATATAAAGGAAGTTTGGAGATTTTATAGCACAAATCCTGCCAGAAGGAATTGAGAAGAGCTGTATGGAGGATGTCTTCTACTGAGTGAAACTTTTTAATATGAGCTGATCAGTCACTTTAGGAGATCAGAGCAAGGATGCTCAAACTAACACAACAAAGTGCAGAGAAAACACAAATACTCACTTTCTTTTTTTCTTGATGGCTATTTATTATCTTCTATACTTCTCTGAAAATGGCAAAACCACTGGCTATCACCAACATGTACTTAATATGAACAAGGGGAATGTGAGAACATAAATATTGACAGAATTTTATAAATTCACTGGCTCAATAATTGTATAGTACTAACTGTATAACTACTCTGTATTAATTTGAAGTTCTTATTAACTTAAAAATTAATAATGATTATTTTTATCCACTTTCTATGCTACATAGAAATAGGGACAATGACAGTAATATAGGGATCTAAGTTTGACATCAAATATATTATACAACTGTAATAAGTATTTAATTGCAAGAATATATAAACTTTAAATTTATGATTTTATCTGACTTGTCTCATTTGCAAGGAGACAAGTTAAAGTGATACAGGAGTTTTTGAAAGGTTACAGGACATTACATATGAAGTGATATACAAAAAGAGTCTTGTCATTGGAGACTTTGGACTACAAAACCAGCTCCAAAACTCTTCAGACAAAATATAAGAGATAAAAGGCTCACAACTCTGATATAGCTGAATCTACTGAAGTTTCTAGATGCTTTAAAATTTACTTTGCTCAAATGTCACAAATACTTGAAATTATGTTAGGAATTTTTACACTATTATACAGTATGGTTACAGTATTGATACTAAGCAGGGTTATATTGTTTGTTCTTTCACCTCATCTTCTTACGTTTTCATTGCCATCTTGTTGTGAAACAGATTTCTGAACAGTAAGTGATTAACTCCTCTTTTCAAAATGTTTTCCCCTTCACAAACATTAATGATAAATTTTACCCAAGTGAGAATTTCAGCTTTAAAGTAATTGAAAACTAACTACTTTACTATGAAATCAGATACTGAGAAACTTTATGGTCACTACTTACATGATTGAAGGAGAGATTTTTCAATTATATTTTTTCTGGCTAGAGATGGTTACAAAGCATTAGAGTGTTAAGCTGAATCAGGATTAATTCTTCAAGAACCTTAATTAATGATTTGTGCCATGGAAAATTTCATTCTTGCCTCAGTGACCTTCTTCACAGAAGAATAATTTCAAATGGGGGATGATTTTCTTCAGGTAACAATTTGGGCAGTTTGGGTCTGTATGCTAACTCTCATATTTCTCTTTTTTGTGGTTTGAGTCATTATACATTTTTGCCAGGTTTATAATAATTTTATAAACAAAAGCATATTGTGGAGAAGTACAGAGGAGATATTCTGAAGAGATATTATCCTTAATAGCCTCATTCTAATTAGCCTTTAAAACTTTTTGCTTTCTTTAAGCTTTTTTAGAAAAAAAAAACCCCAACATTATTATATACTAACGTGTTCACTCAGTAATCTGTTTTTCCAATAGGCAGAAAAACATGAACATACCTTCAATAAGATTATAGGCTACCTGAGGTTCCAGGTATTATTATTTAATGAAAGGCAGTTCAACATCAAAATCTCAAGAGTCTTTTCTCTGTAAGTTTCAAAACTGTTCACATTTATTGATACTTTTCAACTTTACAAAAACTTAATGGAACTTATATTTCAAATCCATGCTTGTGCTTTTGAAAACACCTTCCATGATCAGTAAGTTAATGGGATTTAACTTGGTATACAAATTTTTCAATATAATTACAATCTTTTCTTATTAAATACTCCAAGCAGGCAGAGGAAGAACACAGCCTGCTTGATAGCAAGGAAATTGAATTCTCTGAATAAGCCTTCAACTAATTCCCTCAGTGACGTTGGATGGTTACTGAACCGGCAGTTTTAAAAGTCAGCAGCTAAAGAGAGGCACTAAAAACACTTCAAGGAAAAGATTTACATGGCCTGTAGGAGGCTCTGAATCAGCCCACAAATGGCTGATTAGTAAAATGTGCTGAATACTTGCACTAACTGCTGAAGTCAGCAACAGATGGAGGAGTTGGCATCTGTGGACATAAGGCCACTCCTTCACATATCCAACTTTAGACATGCAAGCATGAGCACTAGAGCCTAAGCTTTGCATTCCAGCTTTTCAAACAGTAAAATAAGTCTTAAGGGAACCCTGTTCTGACGTGTTATAGCAAAAATACTATTTGATTATTCCTACATCAGCTGTGTCACAGACAGCCCCACATACAAACACCAAACAGGCCCTTTGAGCCTCTGCTCCCCTGGCAGTCCCAGCTCTCCCTTCCTGCCTCTCTTCAGCCTCCCCACCCAGCTTCCAGCACTGGGCTCCTCTCCTGAGCAACAATTTATTCCCAAACCAGACACTTCACACCTACCCAAGATCCCAGCCTCCTTGCCCAGCTCTTAAACTATCTTAAGCTTATTTTAAACTTGTATCTTAAACTATGTTGCTGCTCAGTCTTCTCCCCAGATATCTCCTAGTATCTCATCCTAGCCAAATTTTGTGTCCCATTCCGTACCTGGGAACAGGAGAGCCATGCCACTGAGAAAAAGATTACCAGGATTTTCATTGTAAGAAACCAATTTACTTAATTTTTGATAAGAGCAGGACTAAATAGGGTGAAATCTTCCTTTTCTCTCATACACACATGGGCACAGATAAATACACAAAAGCCTTGCAAAAAAAAAAAAGTTTTGCCCAGTGAATTCAAATGACACTGGAAATATCCTGTCTGGAAATAATATTAATATCTGCAACCATTAATCAAGGAAATTCGGAATTGGAAGATGGGGAAGGAGAGCTGGGCTGGGAAGTTTAGAAAGTGTTTGAACTATGTTAAAAAAGAGAAATGTTAAGTAAGATGCACTTCCAGTTCTGCCTGTGAGGTAAACAAACGTATGCAAAATCATCACAGAAAAACAGGTAACTCCAGTGTTTGAATATTAGCAAGTAGCAAATTAATTAATATTTCCCCAGAATATGATTAACGCTTTAGTGGTAATTTGGAAACAACACCCAGCAGGAATATTTAGAAGTATAAATTGAGTACATACATATCACTAAAATATTCTGAGTATAACAGCATTTCTAAAATTTCAGTTCTAGTTGCATCAAACCCTATTTAATATAAATGAAATATTTAAAGTTAAGTTTTTCTCTTCTTTTTCTTGTTGTACAACAAAACAAAGGAGTGCTCCATTTGAGTGCTTTGAAGAAACTGATATTATCTAGAACCACCTAATAAAACAGTGACTGCACATACAGTACAAATAATAAGATAAGTATTATGTTGCCTTAATGCATAAGTAAAGAATCCATTTTCTGACCATTTGCCACACAGACCATTTGCCTAATAAAATCAGCCTTCCCTCCTCTTCAAAGTAGTGCTTTGTATTACCATGGCTGGATAAAAATGGCCTTTTCACTGTCTCAAACCACTCTCTCTCCTTACTATGAGGCTCAAGCTTAGTGCAGATTCAGTCATATAGCCAGCCTGATGCTGAAATAAAAAAATCCCATTTGATTCTCTGAGTGAAACTCTCCACAACTGAATTTTGTGCAGTAGGCAAAATGGTATTAAACTCATCTGCTGAATTCAACAGGGATATGCACTGTGAAGTTTGCTTGAATGCATCCATTGAAGGCAGAAAAAAAAAAGGCTCCATGACATAAACAAGTTAAGGGAAAACATTACAGTGCATATTTTGCCCACAATCTAACTGATGGTACATGTATAACTATTGGGAAATCCTGCACAAGGATGGAGAGGCTACATTCTGACCTTTTTGGGCATCATCAATCTAAAAGCACTGGCATCACAGCAATTTAATACAGAAGAATAAAGCTTTTATTCCAGTATTAGTACCTGACAAAAATTATATATCTCTTCTCATAAAATAAAGTATTTTTATTGAATTTATTTCCTTTCTTAAATTTAAAATGAACAAACCTTGCCAGTCAGCTTTGAAAGATCATCTCCTCCAATTATCTGCATCTCTTGCATAGACTGATCATTCTGAAAGAAGAAACAGAAAACTTTGAAATTGTTATAATTGTATAAAATAAAAATATAAATACCTTTTTAAAAAAAATCTTCATTGCTAGTCTTGGTTATGAATATTTTCTAATGCTTGTTAGTATTGGTGTACAAGAAAACCACACTCACTTCTTCCTGTGGCTTCCTGCATCTCCTGCTTATTTTTAAGCCAACATCAAACTCTAGGCTTTACTGGACCAGAAAAAGTTGCATCCTTCTTTTAAAAATAGTGTTCCTTTGCTTGCTATTTCTTAGTATGACAAGGGATCAGTAACATATTTATCCCTTTCAAAATGGGAGGACAGGAGCATCTCAACACTTGACCAAACACCTGTAAGCACATTCTTGGTTTGAACAGTTTTTGGAAACACAGGTTAAATGTGCTTACATGTTAGCTCTTTTTGGAGGAATTCACTTCATTTTTTTTCAGGGGAAAAAAGTTTTGCAAAATTTATCACTTACAATCAAAATATTTCCATTGTGCCATACAGTTTCCAGAGCTCTGTTTATTCAACTGACTCAAAGATAAAATCCTTGAGGCCAATTACTTAAATACAGCAAATTAGGTTGAACGAAATGCAATAGAATATGTTTTTGATTCTCCTGTTTAAAAAGTTATCTTTTTGAATAATTTTTTTTTGCTGAATATGTTTCATAGATATTTCTAGTTGAAATTCCTTCTGATGGAAAATTCTTAAGCAGCTTTAGCTCCAATTCATTATTAGCAGAACACAAAGTTAAGATCATGTAAGGGAGACACACGGAAGCCCTACTTTTAAGGCAAGACAAAAGAGGCCTTAAAGAAGGTGGCAAATTAAAAAAATACACAGTCATGGCCAGGTTGTAAGAAATTTTCAGAAAAAGCAAGAGCAGAAATAAGTATACATAATGTGGGTTTTCTGCCAAAGTGATGCATGTGCTAATCTAATCTTCCTACCCATAGGAAGATAGCATTAGTCCAATTTTAATAATAGCTCCAGTACCACAATGTGACATTGCAGTTTACTGGTAACACCAGGAAGCTTCATCATTACAACAACTGACAAATACACAATACTTGAATTCTCTGGTTTTATTTCATAAATCCAGTGCTCTGAAGCCAAATGTTTTTCCACAGGTAAATACTGGCACATCAGGACTTACAAGGTGGATAAAGATCTACTGCACTAAGGACTTTATAATAGCTATTCTTCTTCCACTCCCTAAGTGGGACAAGCAGAGGTAGCACTCAGAGGTCAGTGTTGCCCCCTGTGCAGATGGAACCACACCTGCCCACACTCACTGCCCAGGTGGCAGAAGTTCAGATATTTCCAAGTACCTTTGCAGATACCTGAAGACAAGCAATCTGGCAGGAACTATTTCTGGTCCTCATGTCTAAATTAATACAGCCTTTCTGAGTAACTGTAAGCCAAGGTTGTAGAATTGCCCAGATGAGAATTTCTCCAAGTTTGCATTCTGCAGACCCACCAAAATGCTTCCTGGCTTTCACTCAGACTCAGCTTTCCACAAAACTTTCACACTACAGCTTTGTAAGAGGTCCTTAGCAGTCATTGCTCTAAAAGACAGTTTTTAGACCTGCCTTCACTTTTTCTGCACCGGATCTGGGAGCTTTAGATAAATTTCATGCTGCTCTGATCCGTTTCCTGGGAAACAGAGCTAGAGCAGCAATGAAGGTTACATCCCATACATTTTCTAATATAAGTTTCAATATTTCTTTTATTTTTGTAAAGAAAAACAGAAAAAAAGCGCCAAACAACAACAAAGCAAGTAACTGATTGCCTCAAAAGATTATTTTAAAACAAAGTAAAAAGTGGAGCTCAAGAAGATTTTACGTTTAGGCTTAAAAGCATAAGTCTTTTGTTGTAAAGCAAGACAGGTCACTCTTCAAAAGTCAGGCATGTATTCAAGTCAAGACTATTATAAGACTATAAAAAGCAGATTGTTTCTAATATCTACCACAGCATGAGTAACCAAGGCACTGACAAAATATTTTTTCATTTTCAAATGAGAAAGTGTAGAATTTCATTAGCAACCAGCACACAAGAATTACTGAAGAGGCAGTTTGCCCTTAAGCTGCTAGTTGAGAAAGAGAAAAAAGATAACAGTGAGGTGCAGTGATTAATGAATTTATTTATTTTTCACTAAAAAAAAACCCTCTCTTTCAACCGTATTCACAGCAACACTGTTTCCTCTGCATTTGGTATTTCTGGCTTCAGCTGAAAGGAAGATGCTGAAATAGCATCTTCATTGCTGGCAAGCAGCTAAGCAAACACAAAAGCCATTGAGAGCAGGGGGATCACAGCATCCCGTCAATCTCTGCATTCACACATCGGCTGTTGGGACACAACTGCACACATTTATGAAAATCCTGGTGCTCTGACTGCAGAATGAGTGCTGTCAAAGGACAAGGCTGAGTATTCACAGTGCCTAAAAACCCTATCATTTTCTATACGGTTTTTCTATATGCAGCTCAGAATGCTCCAGCCAAGGTATTTTCAAAAAACCTAAAGAAATTCCTTGCATTACACTGGAGAGCAATTCTCTTGCTAAAAAAAATAAATTCAGATCATTGATTTTAATGCCATGTACAACTATCTACATTTATCACTTAACTCATGTTGTAAAATACATACCTGCCAAACAGCAAGGCTCAATACTATGGTGTGACATTACCCTGGTCATAATGTTCACATAGATAATTTGCACACTACGGTTGCCATGGGAACCTCTCAAGGCATTTTTCTGAGTTCTCAGTTTATAATCTCAAAATAATACTGCACTAAATGTTAAGTATAAAGTACAATGAATGTCAGGAAAGAAAAAAATCTGTTTCATTCAGTACCAATTAATGTCAATTCAGAACTGTTTGTGTAATTTTCATGGTCTCAAGTCATTCAGAGCTTCTTTCTTCCTTTGCGAGCTGTTCCAACTGATATACTTGAGTCTCTCAGATTTCTTATAAATGCAGAAATATGAATTGAAGCTTCATTTTCTGTCACCCAAAGTTCCTCAATATTATTTTCTAAAATACCTAAACCCTATCAACTCTTTTTTTATATATATATATTTGACACTAAATATATTTGCTTGTATAGAGACAGCTCTATATCACATTATATTTTGGTTAATGCAGCACAGAATTTATTGCAGCTTTTTCTGACAAGACACAATGCGTTGTGTCACATTCCTACACCTCACCCCAAGCTATATTTCTGGTTTTTTTCTTAATAAATAAATACGCATTTTCCAGGATAAGTCTCAATTTCTTTGGTTTTAATTACTGGCTTGTGGTCTTTCACTTGTTCATCTTTGTTTTATAATTTTATTTAAATCTAGGAATACTTGATGAATTAAAGCAAGAATGTTATTTCCACCACCATTTTTCATGGCATACAAGATAAAACTTTTGCTTTCTATGTAGATTGGAAGTATACATATTTAAATTCCATCTATACTAAGTCATGTGTTTTGAACTGGGTGGGGCACAGAGTTAATACATCTCTTTTACATCTCCTGAGATCAACACTTGGACATAGTTCAAGTTACAAGTGAAATGAGTTGGGTGGTCTCAGGAAAATTCATTATAAACAGCATTGCTCATCTGAAAATTGCACCAAACTGTGAACATCTGTTACTCTTCTGAAGAAACAGAATCTGGAATACATTAATACTGGGCTCAGTGAAACAAAGATTCTTTAATCATGGCAAAAAAGTAGCTTTAACAGAACAGATTAAATGCATAGCTAAATTATGAAATATGGACACAAGGTCATTATCACACATCTGATTAATACAGTCTGCAGAGTTCATATGGAATTTCTTTAAAAATGCAGTTACCTTTTTCTCCCAAAATTCATCAGGAAAACTCAAAACAAAGAAGAATGTGACCATCAGCCCTGTTCTGTGTTGCTTTTGTCCCCTTGGGTGACACAGCCAATCCTCCAACCTGAGAATTCCAGTTAGGATAGTGCTCTCACTTCACAGTATCATTCCACCTCCTACAACTGGGTTTTCAAGGAAGGTTTTGACCAAAAGTCAATGACAAAACATTCAGTTGTCCCTTGGATTCTACTATGTAACTAAATTGCTTTGCAACCTGCCTCCTGAGAAGTACTTCAAACTATGAGTAAGTTGGTTGGGGAGGTGTCAGTATGGCATCTACAGGATCTGTTAACCTAATTTGGGTAATAGGTAAAGTCAAACTGATATATAAAGTACAGGCTATAAAATATCCTCAGTGAATCAGCAGAAGTTGAGTGGTAGTATATAAAATGCTCTACTTAGAAACAACATATACTTGAATCAATACAATTTTGGGTTTCTTCTCCCAAGAACAACAGCTAAGAACAAAAGACCTTAAGGGTGTAGAACATGAGCTCTCAGTTTTCATGGCAGGCAGCTAGAAGGACTATCCAGGCTTAAGTAGGAACATTCAGAGGGCAACTAGTAAGTACTGTTAAGCTGGAGACTTGTACAAATGAGTGGGAATGATATGGATCACTTCCCAGTAAAGACTGGAAAGTTTGCCTTCCCTTCCCCAGAATCAAATGTATACCAAAGGCTAGACTGCAACCTCCGGGGTACACCCAGATTCAAAATAGTCAAGTGCCAGGTCATGGATACATTTTTAAGAGGTGCCTTGAATACCTTGCAAACAATCCAACAATGCTGAGCCAGGTGGGAATGGAATCCAGCAAACTGGCACACACCCACTGCCAGAACATCCCCTTTCCCACAGGGAAGTACAGGTACACTGAAGCACTGACAGCTTTGTGTAGTTCTGAAGGCTTTAAAGCTGCCTTCCTGAGCTGACCACACCACACTGACCACACTGACTGTGCGGCACTGAGACTGGCCGTTTTGCAATTGCCGGGATAACAGATGATAGCAAATTATAAACTGCTGCAGGTGTATATCTAGAAGAGTTCTAGTTACCGCAGTGTAAGACATATTTTACTTCTGTAAGGGTAGATTTACTATATAACTCATGTGAAGATTTACTTATTTTTTATTCAATTTCTTCCTTGTTGTTATTCCTATATTAACTAAAAGCTCCACCACTCAGGTTTGGAAGTGCTTCAAATTCAGGCTAGTCTATCCAGTTCCAGGGAAGGCCAGAGTTTTGCAATGAGGAAGTTGGCTTTGGACAGAGAAAGACAAACAATGAACTTACTGACAGCGAGGTACTCCTTATCAGCTGACCTGTGGTAACACCTGGGTATATTTCTTCCCTACTGTAAAAGCAAGGCAGGTCATTCAGCTTAAACAAAAGTCAGGGAAAGAGTAAGCTATTAAACTTAATAAATGGAATTGCTTGTAATCATCTGTTCAGACACATCTGGTTTTTGTGTACCAGGACTCCTGCATGCCTTCTCTGTATTTAATCCAAGGAAGGTAAGGTATCTTTAAAAAGCGCCAAACTGTAATAAATCAAAGCAGAATTCAGACCAGTTAACTTTGCTAATAAGGATTATAGATAATTAATTATTTCACTTTTTAATTTCTGATTTGGCAATTAAATGTTATATACTTGCTTAGCATTGGTTAAATGGGTTATTTTGCTTAAGAATGAGGCAGTAAAATTGCAGCACTATGTATCACCATATAGCAGAAACAGCACCTGAACACTTAAAAAGATCAGCAAGAACTGAAATCAAGAACATATGATTACAAAGGTTTTGACTTGTATGTGTATCAGAAAAAAAATAAATCCTCAAAACTCAGGTTAGTTTGCACATACTACAGTCCGAGATTTCCTTGTACTCTAGTTTATTTTTATTCTCTAAGATAATATTTAAAACACAGAAATTAAATCTGTGTATGTTCTAGGATACAAAAAAGTATTAACAATTTCACAGGGCTCTTCAGACATGTAAGGTAAGATTCAGATCACATAATTTTTCTCCAGAGATGGGAAGCAAATAAATTTTAAAACTTACAGGTAAAAGAAAAATTTAGGAAGCATACCCTTGAAAACTGCCATAGTCCTACTCAGGTACTCCTCTTGGGCTGCCAGGAGGCATTGCTCAGGGTGTCTACCTTTTGTGATAATAATGTAATACCAGCCCACACTCTCAGAATAGCAGACTTGGGATGCTTTTCCTCCTCAGCTCCATAAGCCAAAGAGTGTAAGGAAAATTTTCCTCCTGCTATAAAAATGCAAAAGTAATTAAGGTGATCAATCATACCATGGCCAACTATACTGGACTTGGGTAGGAAAATGTCTGCTTGGATTCAAGTCCACAGTAAGTGGAGTATCTGTCTTTTGCCCAATTATTGTTTAGCACTAAATGCAAGAACATTACAGCAGTGGAACTAGAGATCATGTTTCCCAGCTTCAACAGAGGATCTTAGCATGCCAGCTTGGACACTACTAGATCCACATGTATGATCTTACCCTGTTTTTTTAAACTGTGTTGTAAATTAATGATCAAAAGAGAACGAATATTGTGGAAACAAAAATCAAATAGTGAGTTTGTAGCTCTGTACTAAAAACTTTGTCCATTTGGGGATTCTGCAAGCACAAGAGAAAACAGCTTTCTCTAGAATAAGCATGAAGTGCTAACCTTCTGACCATGACTATCATTAGTTCCTAGAATCTGGTGATAAAACAGAGATAGAAGAAGAATCTTGAACTTTGTCAAATAGCCACAGGCTGAGAAAACAGATAAATAAGCATAAGCAAATTCATGGAAGATGAGTGTGATAAGAACCTCAAATGCTTAGTCCCTTCCAGCAATCTGGAGCTTAGTTTATCATTGACTCTCACAGCTCAGTAGCATTCTCTTCCCTACTATTGTGTTCAGTCCCTCGGCTAATGACAACTTGGAAACTTTTAACAGCACACATATCCTTTGTGAATTTTCTTGCATGGTGGTTTTATAGTTTCCCATCTTTATTTAAATATTTTAACTTCTATCTATCAAATGAGGAGGGAAAAGAATTTTGTATCTCTCACACAGAGAGTTAGCACTGCAACTACAGAGTAGTTCCTGTTAATGCCATATTCCTTTAGAGTAACCCTTTTGGCCAAGGCCTTACAGACCCACTGGGGTGTGACACTGCATGAACACTACACTTGTTATGATCTGTTTTAAGAAACAGCATTTAAGATGCCAGCAAAAGGGAGTCATCAAATTCCTTGAGAAAAATTACAATCTTCTGGCTTCTTTTAACTAATTTTTCCCCATTTCAGACCTTAATACGAAAAACTCACATATCAAATGGTACTACTAGCATACCAATAATGTGTAATTTTTCCAATGCATAAACATGTCACAGTACTTAGTGGCCATTAATTCTGGATCTATCTTACACATAAGATCCTATCTACTTGTCACTGTAAAATCCATAAAGCAGGATGACATATAGTATTGCTGCAAATGCCATAACTTAGTAGTAGCTTGGTGTATTTTTGGCAGAATATGGAACAAAACATTTTAATAAAACTAAACTTCAATATTTTAAGAATTTTAATTTTTAACAAACCACTGCTTTACAACAAATATTGTATCCAGGGGAACCTAATTCTTTGATGAACAGTTGGATGCTTCTAATAAAATCCCTTGATGTTTTGAATCCATTCTAAAAGTGGCCAGTGTCAAAAATATCTACAGTCTTAAATGTTAAGATGTCCCAGGAACCTGTATTGCTTAAAAATACCCAAGATTTAAGCTCAAAAAAACCCTCATATAAAAAACCTTAAGAAAAAGGAACTTCAGATCTTAAACTCCATTTATACATAGTAGTTGTACCCTATGCAATACACTGTAACCCAAGACATTTATTTCCAATTAGAAGATATTTTTCAAAAGAAAATATTACAGCTCGTAAGAAAAATGTGACCCTTGGGGAGACAAATTTCTCAAAAAATATTAGAAAATACCTCTGTGGAGTATATAATAGATCTGAAATCCATAAGAACATAGTACCAACCCACAACATAGGAAAACTAATTTTTTTTAAATTAAAAAAAAACAATTCTATAGCTAAAAATCATATATCAGTATGAAGGAAAGTAATATCTAAGCTGGGAACAATAGATAAAAATGAAGAGTATCTTTAAAAAGCATATAGTTACTTGCTTTAATATGCTCCATAAATGTTTTAAAACAATACTTTGATATTTCTGAAAAGCTGTAGGACAGCTCAGTATTACTCTGCCTTCACTGCCACATCTGCTCTAGTTCTGTCCCCATGGCAATCAGACCACTTCCTACTCAGTTCTCCCTCGGCTGAGTTGTTTGGTTCCCCCAAATCTTTCATATGTGAGTCACTGAAACACTTACTCATACTTTAAAAAAATCACTAAGATTTCAGATGGTGCTAACATATTCAAGTGATGTGTAGGTGTCTTACCTGATGCATAGCTACAAAGATCATCCTCTATAAGTAAGTTTTACATTAGAGATAAACTTGATAAACTGACTGTATGATAGACTTACTATGACCTTTTCTGAACTATTCCCACAAATTAACATCTACTTACATTAAAAGTAGCATCCCAAGCCTGTAAGCACAAAATAAAACTGTATGTTTTATTTTAAATAAAACACTTTCTTTCAGCAAGAAATGAATTAAAGCTCTCATATCTCACAACTCTGCCATCACATTAAATGGAAGCTGTAGATGTAGGTGAAAGGAGAGCCTCCAGACCTAAGAAGTTTCAAGACTCTGACTTATATGTTCACATTTTATTCCATATGGTATGGCCTTCTTCAGTTTATCCTAGACCACCATGAAAATAGGTTGGTACACAAAAATAACTAGAGTTGAAATATCCACACTCCTGATACTTTTGAGGAGCGTCTCTCAGGTAAAGCAGAGGGTAAGTCTGAGGCTTGCACACATGGTAGTGAAGGTCCCTTGACTATGGGCAGACTCTTTTTCCAGCAAGAACTGTGCTGGCTGAAGAATTTACTGCCCACAAGCTGGCCCCAGCTGCTACTGAGAAGCATGTGTGCATCTGGGTTGCTAAAAATGAATCCAGCAAGCTCAAGAGGTCCAAACAGAAATTCTCTCATAACTGGTGTTGTCTGGGCTGAAACAGGTTAGGCAGTGCTCAGAAGCAGCTGAGCTGGCCAGTGTGACTGCCTGGAGGGCACTGCAGTCCCTGAGGAATGGAGACAGTCACTGTTCCAGCCAGTGCAGTGCAATCAGGAAAGAGACCCACCTCCAGTGTCTGAGTTTTCACACCAAGCCACTGTACCTGATGTACAGATTCATCTGGCAGGAGAGCTTACTCTCAAAGTGCCTGAGTTGCACTGCTACTCTCGTAACACCACCCACAACTTAACCAAAGAGATGTCATTCTTCGCATTACATTTTTGTGAATTTCTTTTAGAATTTCATCAGCTAGCTGCAAGAATAAGCTTTTGGGATGACTTCCATTACTAACACATTTTCAGCTATTTCTCTGAAAAGTTTGAGTGCCTCTGAGGCTGATATTTTGCAGTAAGACACTGCTGCATGTTGATGTGGGCTTTTTGATCCTTTCATGAAAATATTCTATTTTTAAACAAGTCCTAACACTTGGAAAAGGAACATTTGGACCCAGTTTGGAGAACTGTGAATGGTAGTATCTCCAAACACTCAAGTCACAAAAATTATGATCTGTTTTCACTGTTCATCACCTTTTTAACCATCTCAGGTCTTGCCAAATTTCAGAAGATAACCGAAGTATAAGAGATACAGGGAGAGCACCAATGTCTGCTTAAGATTTGGGAGTGTCTTTGGCTTGGATCTCTAAAAGACCCTTTACACACTTGTTTTAGCAGGTCTGAGCATCTCATGGAACTCTCACTCAAAAAGATACTACTGCTTTGGGATGTAAATATTGTTTCATCCATTCATAGACAAAAGAAAGTGCACAGAGATAAAATCCCTTTGGCAATTCAAGGAAGCAGATTTCCCAAATCTCTCATCATTAACTTGCCCAAAAGACATCCATCCCTCTGACAACACCATCTGCAATCAACAGATCATATTTCTCAGAACAGCAACAACCTTAAGGTCTAGATCCTTGACACTGGTAGCTTCTATGGACTAAATTAAATCATGTTTCTGCTGCCCATTAGCATCTAAAACTATATCATGCTGCAAAATTCTCTGCAAAGTTGCTCACTGTCTGTAGTGGTGACTGCAAGACATACATCTGAAAAAGGTTAAGAGTATGTTTTAGTTTTTGAATGTCTAGTACACACACAACCTCTCTCCAAATTAAATAAACCACAAATCCCTAATTTTCAAATTAAACCACATTTTTGCCTAGACTGAAGTTATTTAATTGCATGTCAAATGTATAATTCATAGACAATTTGGAGTTCAGTTCTGTGAAATTATGGTAGAAATTTGCTTCAAAGTTGACAGGAGCTCATGCTATCAGGTAGGCTCCAACTTATAATTCTTCCATGGCTACTCAGCATCAATATGATGATGCAGTCATCAGCTAAACTGTGTATATGAAGCAAAATAAAGGGGGCTCACAACCTGCCCAAAAAAATCCCTGTAAGTAAAAAAACTAATGTGAATTCTCATTTATCTCAGCATGCACATTTTTCTAAGGACATCATAAGTTGTGTTTTCCTGCGTGACACAGCAGTGGAGATAAATAATCATTTTAACACTGGTGTAGACTTTGGGTATAGACATGAATCACTAAATGCAAGCAAGACAATTGTTTCTTCTGTGTTGTTAAATTAATAAAACTGTTTCAAGGTGAGTTTCTTTTTCAGGGTCAGGATTTCAACATATTATTTTTAAATGCAAAGTTCACAGTGATCTTTAAAAAGCCAAGCTACATACAGTAAAATTATACTGAATAAGAATAGGTTATTATGAAAAGTAGGACCGTACATTTTATACCACTCTGATTATCGTCTGATGCTTCATGCTGTTGAGGCTTTTAGGAATTAAGTACACCCCTTTGGTGTATGAGAAGGAAAACTGAATGGCAGAAAAGGAATTATTTTACTCCATTTACCAAGCTTTCAACTTACTCATAATAAAAATCCTCTGTTTCCTTACTCCTACAGTAGAGAGATTTAGCAAAACTATTTACTGAGATGGCTTCATATAGCAAAAACATTCAGATTTCTACTAAACAATGCTTGTTTTGTTGCTTGTTTTCAGATTTTTGCAGCACTAATAGTCCTGTTTATGCCAAGACTAATAACCAACAGTTGTAAATATGTTTCAAAAAACTGGAGGCTGAAGAGGAAACAGATCATATCAATGGATTTGTTTGTGAACAGAATTCAATGCAACCATTGTGCATGGATTACAATTCAGCAGTCACATTTTTATATTTTTGTATTAGCTATGTTCTGGAAACCATAAATAATGTACTCATTTGAAAGAATTACATGAATTGACCAAATCTACATAATCCTCTAGACTGAAGTTCATTCATATTTGGAGCATCAAACACATCTCTGGGCAACATGTTCCAGTGCCTCACCAAATTCACCTTAAAAAAAAAAAACAAACCTCCCTTCTATCTAGTCTAAACCTACCCTCTTTCAATTTAAAGGCATTTCTCCTTGTCCTATCATTCCATGGCTTTGTAAATGTCCCTCTTCACCTTTCTTGTACCCTTTCAGGTACTGGCTGTCTGCTCGAAGGTCTCCCCAAAGCCTTCTCTTCTCCAGGCTGAACAACCCCAAGTGAATCAGTGTATCCTTCTAGAAGAGGTGCTCCAGACCTGTGGTCATGTATGTCACCTCCTCCAGAGCCCCTCCAACAGATCCTTGTCTTTGCTGTACAGAGCACTCCAGAGCTGGATGCAGTACTCTAGGTGGAGTCACAAAGTTATTCAAAATAACAGAGATGGCTGCTCTTCTGCCACCTTAGTCTGCACATATAACCAAACAAATCACAAAAGATTTAAGGAAAAGGAAAATCTCATTCCTAGTTTACCTCTCCATGGTTTTCAGTGCAAAAAAGGTTATGTCACCAAGATTCACCCCTCCTTCAGCAAGATGTGAGCTTTACTATATATCCATTATAAAATATAGTAATTAATAGAATTAGATAGATATCAATGGATATCCATATCAGAATACTAAACATTTTACAAGAACAGGTAGCAATGCATGCAGAAAGCACACTGGTCTGCCTAGTGTGTGGTGTTTCTCCTCTCTTCTATCAGTCCCTGCCACTAGTTTCAACAATGTTGAAATCATGATTTCATGATTCCTCCTCTTTTTAGCTTTCATCATCTGTCCACTAAAGGAGCCTTAATTCACATGCATTTACCTTGTCTTCTATTGAGAGGCTGCTGAGAACATCTTTCTCAAGAAAGTCTGCATACTTCCTCTACTTCCTGTTTTTTTCAATTCCATTTAAAACTTGAGGTTTGACTTAAAGGTCACATTTGGCAAGGCTATGGAACAGGATTAGGTGATATTGTTGCATCTCTTAGTTGTGGGTTAGATTTGCTAGGCCAGAACATCCTCTTCTGTCTGAAGCCGTAATTCAACCTTTACCTTTCCAGCTTGTACTAAATTGTCTCTTCCACACTGAACAAAGAGAAGCTATAATTATTGTTTATGAACAGTCTGCTCTTCTGCTACACTTCTTACAGTATGTGTTTTTACTAAAACATATTCTATTCAGCCTTTCTCTTCGTGACATCTATTTTTTTGTTAATTCTCTCTTTTGGTTCATCCTCAAACATTCTTTCTTGTCTAGTCCTATCATGTAATTCAAAACACCCTAGAAAATAATCTTCCTAATTTCTCTTCTCTACTTCCCTCCAGATTCTTCCTAATCAAATCTTTAATCTCCTAAAGTTATCAATGTCAGAAATGTATTACAGAATTTCTGGATCCACCATCTCTCCTGCTAGGGTCACATTCTCCTTAGATGGCATTCCTCAAATCAACTTCTTCCACCATTACTTTTCATCTTTGACTTCAACATACCACGCTTCTGAAAATAATTTTGAATTCTCCTTTCAATCTGAAACCCTCACCCATTTTCAACTTCAGGATTCTGATTCCCTGTGGAGGAACAATAACTTGGGAAAAAATCGGCATAGTAAAAATTGCGTATAGTGAATTTTATTCATCCAGTTTTAAATTCAAAAATCTCTGCAGTCAATTCCACTGTTCCTGACTTATATGAAAATCTTAGAACCTAATATCTAAAAAGTTGCCAAATTCTATCAGTTCTCATGCCAGTGTTTTCAGAATACAGTGTTTTCCCCTAAAACTTTGCATGCATCTTTCTATATATTCATCATATTTCACATAGGGACTATTGTAGGGCTTCTTGATCTACCCACTATACTTCTTGCCTTGCTACTCTTGGTACATTCAAAAAAGTGTATGCTTTCTCTTTTCTGCCTCTTAAAACTCAGAGCTGCTGCTTTTCATTCAGATTTACATCTGAAAAACTGATTTGATTTTCCTTCTGTCTTACTTCCTGACTTTTATCTTTAATTCTACATGATGCTTCCTATCTGTTTACTCCTGAAACCATATTTTCTAACTTTCATCTTGGTGCTTTCTTTTAATCTGCCCCTTGTAAAATACAGGAAAGTTTCTCACAAAAATGTAAAAATGTTCAGGCACACATGACAAGGTTTTGTAAACCAGATAAAACCATCCTGATTATGGCAGTACAAGTAGCCATTCATTAATATCCAGAGAATCTAAATGTACTATGCTTTTTTTTTTTTCCAATCAATTCATTTGCATGAAGAAATCTAACAAAGAAGATACATGCCCAGCTTTCAGCTACTTAATATGAAAGCAAATCCCAACATACTAATTAAGTATAAATTCTAAAGTCTAAATTCTGTAGTATTATGACAGGTTTGAAAAACAAAGAGCCATATAAAACTGGTCATATTTGCACTCTCCTTTCCCTGTAATCATGTCTGTACGCCAAACAGCAAAGGACAATATTTTCCACTGATATTTGGTAATTAAGGGGTACTTTCACTGATGGCAAGATCTGACTCTGCATCACAATTACAGCCCATTTTTGCTATCCTATTAAACCAAGAAATCCCCACTTTGAATTACAACCCCTAAAAATCAACTAACCTTTCAATATGGAAGCTGGAATGAGACAATACAAAAATCCCATGAGTCTGAGCTGAAATTAGTTGCTGGATTTAAACAGCTGGAGGGGAAGGGAGACATGTCTGAAAGAAGCATATTGAGAGCAGCAGGACTCCCTTCAGGAGAGAAAGAGAGAACAGTTAGTAAAAGGAAGCAGGATAAATAATGTGAGAAGAACAGTGTCTGTAAAATGAAAAAGGGATAAAAAGAAGGAGCAGTAATAAGTCTCACTAGAAAGTGGAACAGAAAACACAGAGGAAAGCAAAGGAGTGCAACTGGTGATGCTCCAAGATTTTAAGTACAGTCTTATCTCTAAAGTTGTAATTGTTGCCTCTGATTAAAGTGTAAAACACTGAGAAAGACATGTTATTACAGAATAAATTACAAACGTGGAGATTTGGGAGTTTCATGTAAGGCTGGGATAAGGAGTCACTCAGACTAGTTACACTGAGTTCCTCAAGTGATCTGAGTGATCTATGCTGACAAGGAGATGTTCTCCAAAACCTGCAATTGCACAGGACACAACAAGATGCAAGGGATGGCAGGTACTGGTGCTTTAGTCAGCATTACATTTATGCATATCTCATGGACTGCATCTACCAATATTAATATAATTTCAAATTTCTACTGCAGTGTCATTCAGCTTCTCAAGACCAGACACATAGCAAGCACTGATCCAAGCACTAAATCAAGGACAGCTTCAGCCTCTAAATACATGACACCTGTTTGGAAGTACATATAGTACATAAGAAAAAATAATATATTTTGAAAAAGGCAGATGCAGACACTACTTTTTGGGAAGGTGCTACCTTTCTGATACAGCATAAGGCTAGGACCCAAAATACACACAGCTACTGAATGCTAAGATCATCTAGGACTTAGTATTGGTAATTGCATCCTTGCATAAAAAAAAATTTAGTGCTGTTTCAGCTTGATATAACATGCTTTTACATTATTTCCTAAGCTAAAGGTGTGAAAATGTCCACACTTTTGTGGCACAACATCTCCTGCCACTCATTGGTTATGGGTTAGTATGGCTAATCAGATTTGACCCCAAGGAAAGAAATTTTAGAACAAGGATAGTTTTATACTGGATGAGAGATAACTCTGTAGGAAAAGCACATCCATTACCTATATGCCAGATGCAAAATAAAACCCAATTTAAGCAATTCCACTATTTGCTCAGCAGCATTACTGAAGTGCTATCATTAAAAAAATGAGTAAAATTTCCATGTGCCATTATGTGAGACAAACATTATAATTTATTAATTATTTCTGTAATACTGCTGAATACCTAGAAAATATATAATATTAGTATTTCACACATGTTTCATAGAACTAACTAATTCTTGAAACAGAAGTTTCAGGACCAAATCCCAACCAAACGGCTATAAAAGGTTGTCATTCACTGTTTTTCCACACTGAAAAAAGTCAGGGTTGCATTTCTGCAAAACACCATATTATCACTCTATTTATTCAGTGTATTTCCTCTGATATTTCTACAACAACTTAGAGAAATGTTCCCTCACTATGAAACATGCACTGCAAGGTAGAATATAAATTTATAACTTCTACAATAAGAAATTGTAGTAAGAGATTCTAATAAATGCTGGTCATCTCACTATCATATCCTCAGTGACACGGATGAATTTTTATTGCATAATTTCCTCTGTCAGGATGATTATTTCAACACTGGATTTGATTTAATGGCTTGTTTCATTTTCTTGTAGAACACTATCATCATCTGGTGGTATATTTTGCTACTATGTAATCTGCATGCTATGAAGATGAAAGCATTTCATTTACTTAACATTAAACATTTAGAAGAAGACATAGATTTACCACCTTGCAGTTATGCCAAATTATGCAGGGGTGGAAAATGCAGTAACATAAAATTAACTTGATAGAACTGCTGAGGATTTTGAGAGCAAACAAGATGCCAACATATTACAGGAATGAAATTTGAATACTTCTCTGTCCAGAAGTAAAAGACAGACTAAATAAAACAAGAGAGCTCAAGGATGCTTCATATCCTTATTCAGACTATCTAAAAGGTATAAGGGATATGAGTTGTTAAGAAAACCTCCCAGGTTCTTCAAACAAAAATATTTGCCACATAGTTTTTCTTATAATTGGAGGTGGAGATCTCACAGGCAAAAGTCAACTGTTTATTACGACATTCAAGCAGAATATACATAAATCAGTTGTTGACTTACGTGGTAACTTTTCAGTCTAACAAAATCGACTTTCATGGAGATGAACCTTTCTGAATTTCTGCTAAGATTTTTAATGTGCTCCACAAGATCTGCACAGAACTTGTAGCCACCTTTGAGGACGCAGAGAACCACAATATCATTGTCTCCAATGTCTTGCATAATATCTTTTGCCAGTCGTTCTGTCCTGGGCAAAAAAAAATTAGGGATAAAATAACTTCAGATGTAGAGGCTCTGAGTTCATGGTACACTTTACAAACACTGTGGTGAGTATAAAGCTTGACTGGGACTGCTTAAGTATCCTGACTTCACAGAATCACAGAGTGATTTAATTTGGAAAAGACCTTCAAGATGATCGAGTCCACCCTTTGACTGATCACGACAATGATAGCTAGACCATAATAGTAAGTGCCATGTCCAGTCATTTCCTGAACACCTCCTGGAATGGTGACTCTACCACCTTCCAAGACAGTCCATTCCAATGCTTGACTGGGTTTGAATCCAGCTCAAAGACAGCAGATACGAGTGATGGATGCAAGATGCAAAGCACTGTATCCTAAATTTCTAAATAAAAATATCCAGGTTTTTAACTAATAATATTTTAGGACAAAGATTATACATGCATTGTATATGGATGACAGCCTTTATAAAAAAGAATAAAATTACTGACCAAACAATTTATTTAGTAACATTCAGGCTACACATACCTGTCCACAATAATGCCATGAGGAATGAGCACGTATTCCAGGTCTCCATAGTAGTGCTGAGGATAAGTGAACAAATCCAGACTGTATCCAGGCCAATTGTCTGAAATCTGAATATCAAATAGTACTGTCAAGAACCCTTCATGGTGTTTGACATTTCATAACTGGTACAAAATCACCATTCTAGTACACTCTATTGCATTAATTCATTGTGTGCCATACTTTCTTCCAGTTACAATTTACTATTTCACTTCTCCCATTAATTATTTTGCTTCTCAGTATAACTCAGAAATCAAGTGATACAGTATTTTCCCCACAGAATGTGGGAAATGTCACCTGAAATTACAAACAACTAGATAGACAAAGGAAATATTTAATTCTAAACTAGTGGCAAAAGTAAGTTTCTAAGTACTTTCAAACTCTTAAGTGCAAACATAATTGCCAGTAAGAAGGGATTCACCAATGGGAGACTCAGACAGTGGAATTAAAAGTCAAAAATTCTACCCTAAAATTGTACATTTCTAGTTTAGAATGACTTAAATAAATAAACAGATAAGTATTCTACAGATGAAACAGTACATATGGAGAATAATTTATGTGGTTCACAGATGATATCTGTACAAATCAGTGAAAATCTGTACTTCTTGCCAAAGGTGAGGTTCTCAATTTAGATGTCATCAAAGATAAATAATTACAAAATGTTTGGATCTCACCTCACTATGAAACTAGTCTTTAAATTCATATATTTAAAGAAAAAATACTTTACAGACCAATATACATTGGTTTTGTAAGTATCAGAATACAGAGATTAGATCTCACAACATACAGTGGTGGTATGTTGTGGTGTGCACATAGCGGTAGAGATTAAGAAAGTCAAAAATTAGCCAACAGCTGAAGGCTTCAGAAAGCTATGAAATGCAAAGCCACCAGCACAAAAACTAAACAAACTCCAAAACACTTTCCCTATTCCTTATGAAAGACAAGACTTGCAGGTTCACAAGGTATCTTGAAATCATTACAAAGTTTTGCTTCAATACTGGCTCAGGATAAAAAATGACACCTAACAGGTTTTCCTTACAATCATATTCCTCAAGTCACATATCGTTTTTGTACAGCTTGGCTACAGGAATCTTGAGTACAAGGAGAGATGGTGACAAACCTGCCATTGTGCAGTGCATGTCTTAATATCATTTTTGCTACAAATAGTCTTTAAGACCATCACTGAAACTAACCTCTGCTTACCATTTTATAGTAGAGCAATAAGCAGTTTCTCACAATTTTGGCTAAGATAACATATTTGATGTTGAGCTGTTCCTCCACATTCGCTCTTCCTTAACTCAGACACAGCCCTGCCTCATGCTGTTCTGAAACACTGCTCTGCCTTGTGGATTTGGGGTTGCTTGGGGGCTTTCTTTGCATATTTATTGACAGCTACAGACACCTTGACTGGCACATATTCTTAACTCTACCCAAAAATTTCTGCATCAAAAAAAGTTATTAGTTGGCAACTGCTATTGAATATTTGCCCATGAAGGGCATGACTGGGAGATGACTGGAATGAATATAAGCTTTTCCCTTGACTTACACAAGCCTTGAAACTACACAAAAGAAATAAGTTACTTAGTTGTGTTCCTCATTTCCATAGAAACAGGAGATTATAAATATCCTCCTTGGCCAGGTTTTTAATTACAGGCAAGTCTTGCTCCAAAACCACTGCTGTAGTCAGCCTGGAAAGACCATTTTCCCATCTACTTTTTCAGTGCATGGGGGGGCTGAAACTTTTTAAACATTTTGTAGCAATGTACGGTCTGTTCAAAGGCATTTTAATGCACACTGAAACAATTTCATTAAGTATTACAAACAGCCACTAGCAACCCCTGTCAGTGTTACTTACTTCTGCATTCTTGTCAAATTGAATGGTTTCAGTGTGATGCAGAAGATCAAATTAAATGGATAGAAACTGCTTCAGAACTCATACAAACCAATAACTTTTACTTAGGTTACAATAAGTCCTTCATAAAACACGATCAGGATGTAATTTTGATTCTCCCATTTATCCTTCTGGTTCTCTAGAATGGCAGAACATAAACAGTGTAACTCTACAATAACACTGAAGTTCTTGTTTACAAGCGCTTGCTGCCATTTGACAAGTAAGATGAAATTCACATGTACTTTCAAATTAGTTACTTGTCTGATATTAATAAGCCTGTTTCATATTATTCTTGCCTTTAAACAGGCAGTTCTCAACAAGTCTTAGAAATTCTCATTTATCCAAAAGCTATTCACAGTGTTATGCTATAAGACAATTTTCAAGTAACTGTAAATTCTCAAGACTATTCTGTTTGAGAATTTAAAAAGCCCTTGAAAACATGAAGGAAAAAATTCTGGTTGTTTCAGAAAAAAAAGCAGTATTCAACTGGATAAGTAAATATATATTCTAAATACATTGGCATACTTGTGTGTAAAAAAATTCCTACAGTGAAAGAAAGACCTATTTTAAAGTTCAGGCTTTGCATGTTTGAATAGCCCAGCAGATATTCTTCGGTAAGTCTTTAAAAAGTTGATGTGAATGGATACAAAAAGGAATACAAATACATGGCAAGATCCAAAAGTGCTCCCTTGAGGCCTAAGAGAAAAGCTGAAGACTTTCAATTGCAACGCCTTTAGAAGAATGTTGCTCGTTTTCTCATCTGGCAAAGTGAGTGCAGTGAGGTTTGAGCTCAGTCCTCAGCTCCAAGCAAGGACTTTTGTAATTTAAGTGGTGCCACACTGGACTTACTGCTGGTTGGGCTTTTGGGGAGATGAGCAGAAAAACTTAAACCAGTGCAGCAGAACATGGTCATGCACATTCATGTCCTTCTTTGCAATAGCCTCATGTTGCTTTGATGATACACACAGTCACCCACTTAAGGAACGTCATTTATTACACGGGTGTCAGGAGACGTGGTTGATGCGTGGTGTTTTCAGAGGTCGAACAAACACACAGAGACAGGTCCCTCAGAAGGGGGATGGATGGAAGGGACCTTGGAGAGGACAGTATGTCCACTGCCTACACAGAGAGCCCTGGGCCATGATCTGAGCAGCTGACCTGTGAACCTTCTGTTAAAATCCTAATGCCACGTTAAAATGACAACATATCTAAGGTGGTGGCAGTGATGGCTTTGCTTCACAGGAAAATCTGATGTGTCTATCAGAATAAGAATCACATTCATTCATTTTTGCACCGTTTATCTATCCCTACAGGCACTCCAAACGCACTGCCAAGGTTCGGGCTATTTCCCACCCCAGCAGAACGCGGGTAGCCTCTTTCAGGGCGCCCCCAGACCCGCAGGGGCCTCTCAGAGCTCCAGTGGGACAAAGACTCCTCGGGATGCCTGAGGGTCCTCATCCCCTCAAGGAGCCTGGGGAAACTCACGCCACAGGAGCCGCTCGGGGTGGTACCGGACCGCGTTTTCACGGCGGAAGCCAAAGGCGCGGCTCAGCCCGACAGCCCGTCCCCCTCAGCAGCCGCAGCGGGCCGGGCGTGGCGGGCCCGGCGCAGGGCGAGGGAACACGGCCCAAGCGCC
>VWZU01002859.1:285789-305913 GCA_013397095.1 Sterrhoptilus dennistouni | reverse complement strand
GGGGTGTGGGGTGCGGGATGTGGGATTTAGGATGCAGAATGGGCGATGCGGGGTGCGGGATGCAGGATGGAAGCTATGCGGGTATAGGTACGGTCGGGATGGTGAAAAGGCTTGGGCAGGGCTGGCCAAAGGGGCCTGGCCTGGGTTAACGGGTGATACGAAGCTGATGTGGTTTAAACTGCCATTTTAACAGGATTTTCTTATACTCCAGGGAAGAAAAAATAAAATTCCCAGCAGTTCAGTAATCATACTTTCCATCCTCGCTGTCTTCTGGAGTTGCTGCTCCTTCCCAGCGCCGTGCACATGCTGGGCAGGCTGTGTCCTCCTATTGCCCCAGCCCGGGCCATGTTGCCTGTGCTCTCTGTGCAGTTGGAGATAAACAGATCAGGCACCAGGAACAGCGCAGCTTTCTGCCACCCCCCTCCAATTCTGTTAAAATTATTATTAATATTTTGCCTTCACTGTCTCACAGATGAGAAGGAGCTTGTTGGTTTTTTTGGCTTACTCTGAACATTGCCTACCTTTACATTTCCATATAAGAAGTTCAAATTTGGACTTGCTCCATCCTTTTTGTATCCTGTCTTTTGTGGAAAATGCTAGCAGCCTCTCTGCCCACTGTGGTTGAAAATAGAGCTTTTCACTTTCTTAAAATTGAAAGTTGGTTATAATTTCTGTCTGTACAATTTCAGCATCAATCTGTCAAATACATAGCTGGTAGAATTCTGCCATTCCTATACTAGAACATATTAAAGGAAGAAAAGTTGCTTTTAGGGGAGACCTAATATTTTTAGTAGTATCTGAGGGGCTCTCACCACCCAAGCAGGAAGCATTTCAGGTTTGTACACTACTGTTCTAGAATGTGGTCATTGACACTTCTGGTCAAACAGATGGATCCAGGGAGCAGTTATGGGTCTGTCTACACAGGGAGTTTGGTGCCCAACGTGGACACCACATTGGACACCAACGTTTTAAGGCGCATCCTGGTAATGCACTTACATTAGAACTGATAGGACAATTCTTAGGAATCTGGTGTTAAGAAGGCTCCTATAAATTAATCACTAATTAAAATCTGGCAAAGTACTAGAGCAATTGAAGATTATCTTGTGATAAATGCTTTGTTTCTTATATGAAGCCAGGGGTGTTTGCTTTTTGATGAATTAAGGAACTATCCTTTAAAGCTCTATTGCTACATTAGACAGCATGTCTGAAAGAGCAAAAGACAATGTTTTCAAAGTGTCAGAAGTCCACTCCAGAATATATCTGCCTCACAGTAGTGCCTGTGTATAAAGACTCAAGTGCGCTGGGGAAGAAATGGTTCCTGTTCACAGTGCTGTAAAATAATGAGAGTAGTGAATCTGATAAACAGCATATACAGACTTGTACAAACCTACATAAATAAAAATATTTCAGTAAAATACATAGGAGATTTTCATAATGGACAAAATTCCTAAGTAGATTTGCATTTCAATTACAATTTCAATATTTCATACAACTATTGAGAAAGAAAGTTCAATGTTTCATCTGATCTTTGGGTTAAATGCTCCTGATTAGTTTCCAGACTTTTCAGGATTTGAAGACTCTCCTTGTCTCTCATTCGTTCTTGAGAGAATGCTTCCTAAAGCCCATATTTGCCCTAAAGCTAATGCAGTCAGAATCAGTTACCACCAAGTTACCAATAAAGCTACTGTTGCATTTATGTCACAGAGCTGAATTCTATGGATCTTGAGCTATTTAAATTACAGCTAGAAACTCAAATCAATACTGCCACAGCTATATGAGGACTATTTTCTTCTACCTTTCAGCCTATTTGGGTTACTATTAACATCTCTGTATTTTTAAACCATATTCTTTATCAGACTACTGCAATACAAGAGATTGTTCTGAATAACTACAGGCAGAAGCTTAATACTTTGAAAAGAATTAACATGAGCAGGACACTAAAAAATAAATTGCTCCAGCATTGTGCTGGAAAACTTAAGCAGGAGATGTTTGTTCTTCCCATCAAGATTGGATGAATGTGTTTGTCAAGTCTTTGTTTTGATGTTCTTCCAGCAAATTTACAGGCCTCCCTTAAGAAGTTTAATGAAGTGTCATGTCTTGCTAATAACAATAAATATGAGTAAGGAAATTAAAAACTAGATAAATTTAGTGAGGTATACTTCTATAGTACTGCTGTCAGCAGCCACATGGCCAACCCACGAAGCTGTGCTTCTCCATGGAAGATTTTTTCATTGGCACAAAAAGTAATACATTTTGTTTAGTTTTGTTGCAAATGAGACAAATTCATGGTTCTGTGAACTCACAGAACTAGCAGAAACCAGAATTAATGAGGTTCTTTGTGCATGATGGAAATGAAGCTGCTAAGGATTTTGTTTTGGAGGAATGTGTACTTACTGAATGTTTGGTTTTGGTGGTTTGTTTTGTTTTGTTTTGTTTTTTTTACAGTATGAACTGGTATAGAATGAATGAATTTACAGCAGACTTTCAAAACTTATTTTAATTAGGGTCAAAATACGATTAGTGAAAACATAATATTTGGGGCTTAACTATGAAAAATCCTGTAAACATTCTGAAGAATGTTGTTACTATCTTTGTTTAGCTGTTTGTTTATGGACTAAAAATAGGAGGAAAAGAATAAACATTTCTAGATATACAACCAAGGGAAATGATCAAAGGGGAAAAGAAAAGAAAATAAGGGTAGATAATACTAACAAGTAGGACTGGGTAGGTCTGGAAACATAGCCAAGAGCCATAAAGGAGCAGATGGAAGAAGCGACACACAGAGAAACAAAGCAGGGTTAAGACTGATATGCAAATCCCCTGTGAATATATTTATATTTTTAGCCTTTACACAACTTTATAATTTCAGTTATACATCTATTTCTCTCTTACTGTGTTACTGATAAAAGTAGGATATGCCCACAACTTTAGTGTAAAGAAATACTGAAAATAAAAGGTTGGAGGCAGGGATATACCAAGAAAGCAGTCCAAGGTAAATATTATGGAGTTACCTGTAAGCAACCTTTGCAACTGCATTATGTATTCTGCTTCCAAGAAGCTATAACAAACATTTGACAACTCAGTTTAGTATGTAAACACCAAAACTAGACAAGAAAAGCATGAAAATCAAGAATATTTCAAGAGGCATGGCTTATCTAGGTAGAAGCTTGCCAATTAGGGGATGAAGTAAGAGCTCTTTTTCTGGTTCTGCCTGTTGCTGCAGCTGTTATGTGAACAGCAGAACTGTAAACAATCTTATCAAGCATAAGCTTGCATTTCTTTGTGGTTACAAGGTAAGCTACAACACACAGACTCCCCAAATTAGCAGAGAAAGACACTTTTGGGTAAAATGGTTACTGAAGAGATTATTAAAAGCAAAAGTCTAGCATATGTAGAGTACTTTAGGACATGTTGGAAACAATTCTAAATTGTTTTCAAATCCAGTTTTAATACATTCCAGAATTTTGATTTCTTGTGTATTACCTGAGGCAGTGACCCAGTCCATGGGGTGGCTGCTGGAGACCCTGAGTGCAGCAGAACGTGTCTGGCAGACAGTGTTCCAGACATCTGGGAGAACATGAAGCAGGATTTCAAACTGTTCCCCTACAGTCATGAACACAGGGAGGCCACAGGAAATGCTGCCCCATTAGCAGGGCTGGGGAGCATCTTGTGATGTGCAGCAGAAGAGATGCACATCATTCTTTGTGACTCCTGTAGTAGAGCAGGTGAGAGTGGCACTGCAAGCTGGAATCTGGCTCCTGTCAACCTTCAATTTCAGCAGAATTGCCATCATTTTAGAGGAATTGGAAAATTCAGCTTTGAAGCAGATGCAGCATTAAGATCTACAAGGGAAGCTTGGTCACAGTTAACCTGTACTAAGTCTGTGAGATTAATTAGGCTTTGAAAATTAACTGGAGTAACTTTGATATCAAGAAAATGGCTAAAAGCTGCCATTCAAGATGTTAGTCTATTTTTTTCACAAATTTATAACTTTCAAATCATTGTCAGGCACTACTTGAAAAAACCCTGGGCTTTGGCTTATTTGGTCTATGATAAACATCTTTAATACAAAACTACATTTTTGTTTGTTATTAATCTCACTGTGCCAAATGAGAGCAGCAAGAGCTTTGCTTTGCAATTTCCTGGCTCCTGAAGATACCCTTCCTGCTTTTCGGGTTCATGTTATTAATATGGAGTCCTTATAGCTGGAAGAAATGCAAACAGAAATTTCCTCTTGTCCTTCAACACTAGAATAAACTTTATATTCTTTATAATATGATGGAAATATTTGCCCTAACCAACTATTTAGAGGTATTGACGTTTGAATGATAAAGCATTATTTTCAAGGAATGCTGCTCACATCATATCCTATGACAAATTCATCATGCATGACCATGAAAACTAGTCAGGGAGTTGTAACTATATAGCGGGTCACACCCAACATAATGAATTTAACTGTTAGAGTTTGTTTTCCTTTTAAAGGAGGTTGTTCACTTGGCCTCATCCCTCTTTTTAAACTATTTTTTTTCTTAATTAAAACAAATTTAGGAAACTCTGCCAAACAAAAGAATTCAGATTATCTTAAACAACTAAACAAGTAAGTTTAAGGGCTCTTTTCTCCCCAAAATAGCTCAGTTATCTTTGATATAATTTTGTATACTTCACAGCTTGCTTAGAATAAACACTGGAGTAAAAAAAGTGTATTGAAAAACAGAGACTGGTCCCAAGAGTTCTCCTGTACACAGGACAGTGAGTGTTCATGGCTGGACAACCTCTGTGCTCTGTTACAGCACAGAATGACCCACTACCCAAGGGTGCTGGAATGCTGGATTTGGACCATTTGCTAATTTTATTGTTTGTGTAAAAGACAAACCATTGCTTGTAAAAGACAAACCAAGCAAACAGCAAAATGTGGTTGTTTCTACCTTTGTGCAGTGCTTGGGGCCACAGGTTGAACACTACTGGAGTTTTTTCCTTTGAAGAGAGAATTACTACATTGCTTCCTCAGCTTGAATATGGACCTCAAAGTAACATGAGGTCCTTTAAAATGGACCTCAAAGAACAGTTCTATAGGTACTTGTCCATTTTTACAGCAGCTCTTGGAATTAGAGGATTGAGTCACCTGAGTTTTCTGTATGGGGGCTCTCACATAGCAAGACTAAATTAATAATTAATTTTAATAATTTTGAGTAACCAATAGCTTTTAAACTATTCCATAGTGCTGTTTAGGTTCAAATAATAGTTCTAACTTTAGGCACACATATCCTGTATTTAAAACAGATGGGCTCAAATTGCATGTCAGAAATCCCAAAAACGAGAAATGCAGTATTAATGGTTACCAGGGAAAAAGCCAGGTATAAGTCATTTACCATTGCATTTCAAAAACATGGTATGACAAAGACATGAATAAATCATCTTGCTCCAGGGAATAAGTTAAGTGCTTTAAATCTCATTTCTCTTCCTTCAACTCCTACTTTCCAGCTGCTGAAACAAATGAAATGAGGGTTCTTGAAAAACAGATCCTTTTAGTAAACAACAAGAATCTTACTGCATGGTCTTCATGCCCAGATGATAATTTTTATTATTACTGTTATTATAAGCATAAGCACATAGGAGCTCTACTAACAGACAAAATTGTGTCAGACACTAACCAAAGAGAGAAAAACACGATCCATATGACAGATAACTTAACAATTTGAGACAAGAAACAGCAGGCTACAGTACCAGGGGAGTTCAAGGAAACTGCACAAGTCAGCAAGATAAACCCTTATTTCAGCTCACCAGCAGCTCAGCTGTTGTTAAATTTTTGGTGGGGACTACTGCAAAGACCATTTGAGGAAAGATTTGAATACAAAGTTATTCCAGTGTTTGCATGTTTCTGTGAATTTTTTCATGCTGTGGAGTCAGTCGAGGCTGGCATGGAATAATGAATTAACACCAAAGGCTAGTCCTGTGACTGAACAGAAGTTCACTCTCCTAGCAGCATCAACAACATCAGCATATAGCTGCTATTTGGCTATGTCTGCCTGTCTACAACTATTTGTGGAGGTAGAGTCTATTAAAAAATTGTGTTTCATAACTTGGTGAAATGGAAGTCACATTTATATCAGCACCCTTTAAATAGTAAAGAAAAAACGACAAGAAATGTCACATTGCATTCCTACCATAATGCCACTGCTTAGCCTGGAAGGTGAAAACCCTGAATTTACTCGTATTTTATTTACATAACTTTGCATGACAAGGAGCGGGAGGAAGATTGAGATAGTATGAAAAACTCTACAATCTAGGCATTCATGTGGTCAAGTGTGCATCACCACCTTGAATGGCCACTCATGGAAGAAATGGCCATTCCTCCTCGGCTTGGTCAGGCTCCATACACACCTGGTTCCTGGGGTGGACAATGCCAGCCAGCTGCAGGGCTCAGCAGCTGCCTTCCTTGACTATGGGAAATGTCAGATGACCTTAATAACAGGGTTTGCCACCTCTCTCTCCCCTAATTATGTCATTAATACTATAAGCATCCTAAAGCTGAGGATGAAAGTGTGGACTAGGGCTAGCATTTATCTAGGAGTCTATTAATCTGCATATATGTGAAATTTTCTTATCTGAAAGATATCTGCCTTCATTAAGGCTGAAATTGTTAGATGTGTTGCTTGAAATGTATGCCAGTGAAAGGACTAGATTTTAGCTTCGTGGCAGAGTCATCACAGCAGCAGTTTGCAGTACCAGTTTTCCACAAATATGTACAAGGTGTCAGAACATGCCCTCCTACAAAAAAACCTACCAACAGAGACTATGGAAAATGAATTCAGTGGTGAATCTCTCCCATTTTTCCCACTGATTTTTTGCCTTACTGTTTCGTGAGAGGAATGAGTTCACCTCTCTACAAGGAAGGTTTTGAAGAACTGTCCCAGACTTAGTCCCCAGGAATGCACGCAGAGGCCAAAAAGGCACCATGGTCCAAGATCAGCCACATGGAGCCCACATGCTCCTGTCAGAGCTGACGCTTGCTCGAGGCAGCTCTATCAGAGCCATACAATCAGGAACTCCCTCTGTTTGTGATGATGCCATATCTGATCCCTTCCTTCCTGAATATAAATAGTTTCATTCTCAAGAGCAGCCAGTGAGATATTCATCATAATTTCACGTTGCTATTTTTAAAAAATAGATACACAGCTTTGTCATGCGCAACTTCCAACAGGAAATATTTTCAGTTTGTGGGAACATAACTCTTACTAACCAATAAATTATTTGTGTCCCATTTTTCATGTTTTATTATGGTTATCCAATTTAATATGGATAATTTAAAATTACCAATTTTATAATTATGAAGTACTGAAGCATTTTGGTTATAGTCTTGTTATTCCATCGATTATTAGTAATTGATTAGTGAATTTAAAGGATGTTTCAACTAGTAATGCTACTTTTTAGCCTGTGGACAGACTTGTTTCTGTTAATATTTAATAGCTTTTATGGGGGAACAATTCTATCAGAAAAATCGAGTATATTCACCTTCTTCATTTTGTTATACTAATGATACATACTAGTTGATTCATGAACATTATACTTTCAATTACTGGCATTTCCTGAACATATAAATACAGAGTTACATTCTTTGGATTCTGTAAATTTATTTTGTCAAACATCCCAGAGAGAGATAAAGGGCAAGAACATTATCATTTTGCATGCATTTTCAATGATTTTCATTATAATTTTTTTCCATAATCAGAGGTGTAGGCAGGTCCCATGGAATACACACCAAAAGCCTCTCCATTAGGTACAGCCTCTTCATAGGGTGACAGAAGCAATTCACATTCCCCTTTCATGAGGGGAACATGCAGCAGAGCTACCTGCAAAGAGCTATTTGAGGCTCAGGAAAAAATACCACAGCACTGTTGAAAGACCCCAGTGACACTCCACTCAGCTGCAGATGGACACTAGCTTTTGTCCCTTCCTTAGCTGTTAAGCAGGAATACTTTTTGCATCCCTTCCTACTAATTTCCTAATTTCCCAATAATATATCAACCTACTTCTCACAATTTTAAAAAGCAGTAATTTCTGCTGGTGAATGATGAATGTTTCTAAGTGTGGCCTAGCTGCTTGTCCCAAATTTTGGGATAGGCCACCACCTATTTTGCATTTCCATAAAGTTAGCACTGATGATAAATAGAAGAACCAAATACAGATCCTAACCTAAATCACCCAGTCTTCAAGCAAGTAAAAGGTGAGAGGGAGGCAGTGGGAATGCATGTTCTTTTGGAGTCAAATCCATTTTTTTTTTTTTAATTTCAAGCCATAAGAAACAGCCTTTTCTGATTACACTGGATTTCTTAAGAGGGGTATCAGCTACTTCACTAGAAGATAATGTCACATATCATTAAGTGATAGTAACTAAGCGTAGTTTTGTTAAAATACACAGTGTGTCATTCTTTTGAGTAAGAAGTATATTAAATCCAAATTTCACAAATCTGCAGCTTTCTTCCAGTTTACATCTTTCAAAAATAAACATGATTGCTTAACAATAAGTTACAAATAAGAAAATACACATTCCTGCTCACCCACATGTTTCTAGTGCATGTCATAGACAAGTATAATATGCACAAGAAATAAAACCTAGAATCACTGTGAAGTCTTCAAAGCCATGCAAATTTAGGAAATGAACCTAATGTACGGAAATACTTGGCTTTTCATAGTTAATTTCAAATTTTTTACTTTAGCCTTTGCTGACGTCAGATATGATGATGTTGCAACAGCTGCTGGTGGTAGTGATTGATACCATGCAGAAAAAGCTGTGTTCTGAAAGACTGAAAAAGATCTTTTCTAATCTAAACAATATCTACGATTCTATGAAGAAAAGGTTAAGCAGTTGGTAAGAAAAACATTTCTTCCTTCTATGCAAATAATTGCAGTAGAGTGTGCTGATATAATTTTTGTCTAAGTCTTGACTCAGATGCTTGTATATTGCTTTCATTCTAACAGTACACACATAATTCCAGTCAAAATACATTTTTCTAATTTAATTGTAGATTTACTATAGTATATACATGTAAGAATTATGTACTTGTAAAAACACACATGTGGTATCTGTATTGTGTGAAGTCTGTATTATTACAAGTTTGCACATTAAAAATTGGTTTTGGTAACAAAAAATGAGTACACAAAATGTTATGCAGAAGCCAAGCTGTTTAGAAATACAATCACTCAAGCTTTTAAGTAAAGCACAACATCTCTTTAACATATAGTCCAGAAGTCATTCCATCCTGAAGTTGTATTTACCAAGCTGTCTTCAGCAGCCAATTATTTCCCTTTGTTTTGGCTAGGCAAGGAAAGATGTACTCCAAATATATGAAACAGTGTTTTATGTGCTTTCTGTATGATCTTTTTAGAAATCTTAGTAATAATAAAAACTACAAGGAATAATAAATAAAATCCATTATTCATTCTCAAAGTTTAATTGAGTGTTTTATTTCAAAATGTTTTGGAAATTGTACAGATGAGTTATATGTAACAGCTTTTCTAAGAAGCTACATACTTAGTTGAGTATTTCCTTCTAAATAGTTGACGGTAGGATGTGAGAGTTTAGAGAGGCACTTCTTGGAGATCCATGGATAGAGGAAAAGGAGAAAAGAGGCAGTATCTGAACAAGAATCCTTACACATCTGCAATGTAGATAGTTTTGTGCTTCTCGATTGCTGCTATGTCATGCTCCAGTTGTTTCAGCTCTAATTCCAGCTCTTCTTTATGCATCCTCTTGTACGCAGTGTCCGTTAGTACTGGAAGACACTGATATGCACAATGTATCTCCTCCCACTTCTTTTTCAGTGCCTGGTGCAATTACATGAAAAGGAAATACATGAGAAAAACTTAAAGTAAGAACAATGTGTACATAAACTACTTGTTTTTTTTTAATATTACATTTGCTAAGTGTCACTGCAATGCAAAAATAATAGATACGTACATGAATAATGTGTCATCATGTTAATTTGATCAAATTAATTAAATCCTTAAGAGTTACAACACTTAGAACTCCAGCCAAAATTCAGTAAAATTCAGCATAAGTTTCAGGCCATCTCACCAGCAGCTTAGTTTTCCGTAATTGAGAATTGTTCAGACCACGGTCACGAAACTGATTCCACAACACTTCAACTTCTAAAAACTCCTTTGAAAAAATTCTAAATAATTGCATTCCCCTTCTAATCTACATTTACAGTAACAACTATGGGCAATTTTATTTATCATTTGGGCTAAAACCCCTAACTGTCACTGACCCTATCAAAAATAATTTCTATAACTACTACCTCTCTTGAATGCTGCTGTGCAAAGAATTACCTTTCTAGAAAAAGCGAATCGTATTCTCCATATATAAAACCTCAAGACTAAAATTCTACATAAAAAAAATTAAACTACTATAATCCAAAACTTACTCATAAATCTGTTAAGTCAACACCAGAGACAACATCTTTATCTACCAACATACACTAAAATGAACCAGATAGTGGTAAAAAAAGAAAATTTAAATCTTGTCTTTATATTCTTCTTACAATTACCACAACTATTGCTCTTACTTTCTCTCCTCAGAAGTATAATCAAAATCTTCACATTTTATCCACAAGTATGTGAGGATTTATTAGAGTTTATCCAGTGCAGCAAATGTCCCCATGAAAACTACATGGGTGAACTTAATCACAACTAACAAGGAACTGAGACAGCAATCAGTAAATAACAAGCCTATCAGTGAGAAAACAGTTCTGCAAAAGTATCTTCAAAAATAAAAAAGTGAAGTTACTCTCTAGGGAACCAAAGTTTTCAGCTCTTCTCCATAACTAAAATTGGATTTAATTGGTACACTGATTTAATGGCATGCTGTGATTTCCAACCTGATGTCCTCCATTATTATTAAACACTTTTCTCACAGTCTGGCAAACTGATGAACATACTGAAGTTAAATTTAGAAAGTTTATTTTTATACATATTTAGCTTTGAAGACTGTTGTTTCTATTTTAGAACTCAAGGGTACTTGTGCTTAAAAACTTGTCTTTCGATGACTGTATAAATTGATTTACATAAAAAAATGAACTCTCTTGCCACCACTAAGAAAAATCTCATCTTTAATATGAACTAGTATTTTAACAATTCAAACCAGTGTATTTATTGCATAGCAATTAATGCTTTTTGCATATTCATATTAAGCATCTAAGTGTTGTTCATAACGGTTATTCCAACAATCTTCATATACAAATATCTACATAAGCTTAAAACCCTCACTGCTACATGTGAAACTTAGAGCAACAAGGATATTTATCCAGTGCCCTGTAATGATACTTGTCTTTGCTTTCCAAGGCTGTAAAGTACTTTGATAAGGTTCATAGTCTACCAGGCATCAGGTACAATTTACAAATACATAGGCATAAAAATAAATCTCGTATTTTCAAAAACTTTCATAAAAGAGTCATTCAGAGATTCTTTAAATAATTCTTATTTGTGTAAATTAGTAAGAACTGGCCTGGAAATAATTGAAAACAGTGAATTTTAAAACATTAGAGTATACATTCATCAAAATTGCTCTATCCCTACAAAGTGGAGAGATCAAAGCACATCATGACTCTATAAAAATCTCCTTTACAGCTCCTCCAACAATGTAGTATGCTGACCAGTATTCCTACAGCGAGATCACAAACTGAATATCCAACTCTATATATGGAATTCTAATACATGCTGGATCAGTGAGAAATATGTACTGCATTTATCAACATTCTCTTTTATTATCATAAAATCCCAACCAAAGTAAGCACAAGGAAGAGTTCAAAAAATGTTGGCACAAATTACTTCCCTTTATTTTTGTAAGGTCATGAGGCTTGATTTTGGTCTCAGGCATCTATTGCCACGTATTCTTTCAAATCAAATAGTGCACATGTGTTCACTAGCAATGTCAATTATTTTAAAGGACAGGAATTCCCATATGTCTACAGCCACATACCCTGGGGACACTAATTCCTCCTAACAATATAACTGTATTAGTAAGCCCATGGAAGTTCTTAAATGTTCTTGAAAAAAAATTAAAAGAAATACTGAGTTAATAAAAACAATCTAAAAACTTTAAAAATAAAAAAATATTCCGGTGCATTCCTGTATTTGAAAAATACAGAACATCATTTTAATCAAACTAAATGAAGAACAGTGAGCAGCTGAACTCACATGCCTTTTTTGCACATATATTTTTGCTGCATAGTTGACATGTTGGACCATTAGCTTGTCCCATGCCTTTCCCACCATAAAAATATCTCTTCTTCAAAACAGCATGCTGTTTTGTTCTTTATATTGCTGTCAGTGCAATACCCTCACCTCCCTCCCATACTCCCTCCTAGCTTCTACTGCTTGTTGTATATGCAAAAGACCATTGTGTTGGACATTTCAGACCTTGCCAATTAACCAGTTCACCTTTAAGGCAAATGAGTTAGGCACTGTTTTCTCTCTCTCTATATATATATTTGTATGAATTCAGCATCTTTGAGCTGTCCATCTATCTATTAGTTTGTTTCAGGTGGCTGCTAAGAGCAAGTTATTAAGGGACAGACAGGTATACAGATACCACATTCATATAAGCTTCATTTTCATAAGAAATTTGTCTAAAAAGTGGCCAAGAAAAATTCCAGTTCTGTGGCAGGATATACTTTTAAGATATCTCTTTTATGCTCTACTTCTTTTATGATATTAATTCTCTTTAGATAGTCTTGTGCAATAAAAACTATATGAAAGACTGTATCCAGAACAGCTTGACAAAATACAAAATTTTCACTCATTGTTCTATGATAATATTGCAATTTAATTCCATTTTCTTTTTTGGCACATTTTAAAGCAAATCACGATGCTTTAATCAGTGAGGTCACAATGTGAAGATAGAAACTGCCAATAAAAGGAGCAATATTCTGCATTAGGAAAAAAAATTGTATTTCTCCATTAAAAAGTGTCACTAAGTCCATATTGGTGATTTTCTGCTCTTTGAAGTTTCACTGAAATTACGAGTCATAGGTGGACAAGAACCAAACAGAACTGAAAACTGGATTAAAACTGCAGCTAGATCAGTTCCTTTCAGTTGTTTACAACTGTTCTACAGCTCCATCTAGTGAAAAAGTAGCCAAGTAATTAGTTTCACTTAACCAAAAAAGTATACTTTTTATTATTTATTTGGACTTACACTACCTTTAATCTTTTAAAGGTAATCTTTACACTACATTTAATCTTTTGGACATGTTACTAATTATACTAAATCAAAATATCTACCTTCAGAATATTTGTCCTTTCTTCTTCAGATAGAGCTTTCATGGCTTTCTTCTTGAGTTGCTCCAAAACACTGGCTTGGTATTCTTCCTCCTCTCTCTTCATTTCTTCCTTTCTCCGTGTCACACATTTTGGTATAGCACCATAATCCTATAAGGAGAAGGAAGAAGTTCCTTATATGTGCTTTTATGAAGGAAACAAAGAGATACCTGTAATCCATCTATTTGCAAAAATAGCTTGAAATGACAATTTGTGCTACTGAGCACTGAAATCCCAAGTCACCATGTTCTGAAAAGCGTCAAACATGATTATCTTTGTAGACTGAGAAAAACATACAGGCAATTCACTTCAATTTCTTTTCACAACCTTAGAAGACAACAGAATTCAGAAACCAAAATGTCTATTTATAAGAACTGATGGTTGAGTAAGGAGTTTGAACTCATGACAGTGAGCTATTTTACATTTTTATATGGTATCAGCTTCTATGATTGGAAACATTCCTTAGAGAACTTCTTTAAAAGGTCTTCCTGTACCCTGATTTTTGCTGAACATTGCAACATACAAGAATACATACATGAAAACTGGACTAGTTAAGAAGGATAAACTATCCCATACTGATGTGTTTCTGTGAGGAAAAGAATAACTTCTGAGTATCCCAGACATTCTTGGGGAAACACACCTATTTTGCCTTAACCTTTGTAAAATGACGCTCCTTTAGCCAGAAGATACCAGAGTGTACCTTCTCTCTACTAAAGGCAAAATCATTCACTAATCTTCTAGCGTCAGGTAGCACCAGGACTACCATTGTTCATATACATGTTTAGCCATGGAAAAGTACTGCAAGGACTTCAGGGTTTTTTTGGCATCTTCTCTGCCATGAGTTATGTCTTATCTCAATGTTACATGTTTAGGTAAGCCAGACTCTTGATAGATCTTATTTTCCTGGGTAGGGGATGGACTGTTCTTGTGCACAGAGGAGGTTGCCCTTAAAAGCATGTCAGCTCTCCCAAGCTCTTTGCTTTCCAGAGCTGTCTCACATGGGGTCCTACTTATGAGTTACCTTCAAAAAGCTGCTGTTTGCTCTCCTGAACATTCAGTATGCTACCACGTGGCTCCCTGAACAGGAGGGAGTCTGGAACTGATACACGGTCTGTGCCACCCAGACTACAAATGACTATCACACCCCTGAGAAATTCTTCCTCACTTGCACGTAGATGAACCAGAAAAGCATGACCATCTGTGAAGAAAGCTGTTGCTGACATGCTTCAAGAAACTTTTTGGATTGCTTTCATCCCATTGTGTTATCCTTTCAGCAACTATCAAAGAGAGTAGAGTCTTCCATAAGAAGCTGCATAGTGATCTGAAGATTTCCTCAAGAAATCAATTCCTAAAGAGATTTTCCTCCAGCTCCTCACCTTATTGGGTGCTCCAGAGCAAATACACTTTTGACAGTTGCTGGCCTTTCCTCTGATCCTGACTCACAGGCTCAACCAGCAGCCTGTTGCAAATTTCATAGAAGAACTCCATCTATTTGAACAGCTCCTTCATTCAAAGGGCAACCATCTCTCTCTCCTTCCCTGCCTGTCTTTTCTAAGCAGCAAGCATTCATTCATCACACAATTCCATGCCTCCCCATTAGATACTCCCTGAGCTCCCAATGCAAGACATACGCCATTGCTTTAGAACAATCATTCTGCAAATTTTTTTGGCTGACAGCATAAGCAAATGAAAACACAGCAAAGGCACAGCACAAATCTAGTCCCAGCGATTTCCTGACAAATTCAAGAAGAATAACGTGAACAGACATGGTATCTATGCAATAGTGAACCTAAAATAGGCATTATGAACAGTATTTCCAATATAATTTAATAAAACTTACCTTTTTTTTAATGTATTTTGGAAAAAGTCCTGAAGGTTCAAGGAGATATTTATCTCCATGTCTTGTATCAACACAAAAATGTCGAGGCTTTTTAGGCTCCCCCGTGATAACAGCAACTGCATTTTTATTTATAAAATTCTTTTTAATGTGAATAACTGGGTGGTATGTCCTGGGTGGCAATAATGGAAGCAATCTTTTAACATCCTGTTCTTTTTTTTCTGTAAATAGAGCATGTAAACATTCTCAGCAATAAATGTGAAGATATTTGTAATTTCATACTATTACACTTTAAAAAAGGGAAGAACTTTTCAAAAGGGAAGAACAGAATTACATAAAAATAGAACCCAACAGTACCTACAACGAAAGAACGGCCTGTCTGTGAACTGTGATGTATGTTTGTTTGGCCTAACGGAAGTTTCATAACCTAGGAAACACTATGTTATTTCAGACGTCACTGAATATGACATCTCCTTATATGTCACTCATTTGCTCTAAACTGCAGTAGTACAGGACTTTTTTCAAATGTAGTTATAACTACTTTTAGCAGAGGTGCTCCTTGTCAGAGCCCTTAGGCAATAATGGTCCCATCCAGTCTCACCTGGGGCACCCATCCCAGCCCCCTGGGCTCAGGAACCCCATTTCACCTGTCAATCCCTGTCTGAGCTGTCTCAGCCATGTCTGCCCCTGGTCCTGCACCTGAGGAGCTTTGTGGAATCAGTGCAGGGACCTGGCCAGTAACCTGACTTTGTCTGATGGTCAGTGGGACACTGACAGACAGACTTGCCTCACCACCCTGCTCTGCTGGCCTGCCTGGTGTGCTGGGACTGCACTCTCTTGGTGAGGTCTTTGCATTGTGGCTGCCCTCAATGTCTGACTCATCTCTCCTCAGGGAAGAGCCCTGCTATTGCTGCTCCCTAATCCTTGTAAACAACTTCTCATAATCCTTAATCCAAAGAATAGAGAAACTCTTCCATTTTAGTGTAATCTTTTCTCCAAGGCACCAACAGAAATTCAGTAGTGTCCTGAATAGTCTCACTTACAGTGAGGGATTAAGAATAATTATTTCCCATTATATTTCCCACTAGACATAACTCTAATTCATGATCGTTACTAGAAATAAGGATTTGATCCAAGTTGTCTGAGTTCATGTTCTTTGGCAGTAAATAACTGTAATGTCACAAGTGACAAAGCTCATTCCTACAGCAGCTGGTTTCCTGATACTGACCCCACAAACCAGTACTTTTGTTTTTACAACCTCATAGCTGGCCATAACTTAGTACTGTAGGACACAAAGACTTAACTCTCTACTCTAAAAATACATTACATTGCATATATTTTCTGTCTACACTTACTTGGTGCTAACTTGGGTTCCTTGGGCTGTTTCTGCAGAAAATAATTTGGAGATGGCACTGCAACTTTTGTTGGCCCCATAGTTTTCCACTGAGATTTATTTTTCTCTGCTTCATGTTTCACAAGTTCTCTACCTTTGGATGTACACCTTAGAGTTTAAAAAATAGCCATAAAGAAGTTAAGAGTCAGAAAAATATTTAAAATACTTCTTCAAAGAATATACCTTTTTGCAGTAGTTCATAGCAAAAGCTTAATCTGTTTTGTTTTATACTCTCTTCCAAATAAAGATCATCATCCACACAGCCTCCATGCTAAGGCTAAATCTAGTACTGCACTGACAAATGAGTTTTCTAGTTCTGCAGTTAGCTTGCTTCTTCCTTCTGCTCTTGTGTCTCTGAGGTCAAGATTATCACACTTGGGGAAATAAATACCAGATATAAATGCTGAACACAGACCTTCTGAAATCCAACAAAACCTAAATTTTGGAAACAAACTTTAGTAGTGTTTGTATAAATTCCCTTTATACATGGTGTGATTCTTGGGGTGTCCTGTGCAGGGCCAGGAGTTGGACTCAGTGATCCTGATGGCTCCCTTCCAACTCAGCATTATCTATGAGTCTATGATTTATGCTCAAGAAAAGATGTCAAATGTAGTCAATAATTGTACAGCATGTCTTTGATCATCAGTTTTTCTTATTACTGTCCACTGCATCACTGTCTCAATGTTCCAGTCCAACCATCTGTTGCAGACTCTTATGAGAGATGAGATGGTGACTGCTCTGAAACAGCACAGCACACTGCAGATTCCTTGTATTGCACAGATAGGAGCTGCAATCTTGAACAATGGTAATCAGTGGTGGGTTTGGCACTGAAACAGCTGATGTGAAAATCAGTAAGGGCTCAGACATGAAAAGCTGTATGAACATGGTATGCACACACTGCTGTTTTGGTCTAATGTTGCATATGGCATGATAACTTCTGCTTTAATCAAAATCTCCAAAAGAAGTCAAACACTGATCATTAACTTGGCAACCATCTCTGAAGGACTGAGCTGTCACACATGTTTGCCTGAGGAAGCAGAACTCCCTGCTCCTGAAGCAAAGGCTCCCTCACTGTACTTTTATAATATGTCCATCTTTAGGAAACATGTCCTATTAATTTATGGTAGACAAAAGCTTATGAAAAACTGTGCTTCTTTTACAGAAAAAATGCGTTTATGAAAAAACTATGTCATGTTTTCAAGTAAGGATAAAAAGAAAGAACAAAAAAGATTACATATAGTGCAACCCATTCTATGGAAATACTGAAATAGGAAGAAAGAAACCACATAACCCTGGGCCACTGAATGGGTATCACAGTAGCAATACTGATAAAAGTTCCTGTCCATGAGCTGCAAATGTTCCATAAATGTATTTGTACTTGATCATAGCATTAGAACATGTCAGAGGACTTCATTAAAATTGTGGACTTATATTGTCTTTTGGAGATTTGATCTCCAAAACCAGAGATAGGATTATTTGCATAAGATTATATATACTTCCTGAAATACTCCTAATTATAAGGAACAAGATTTTGTTTATTTTTTTTCTGTTAAATTCATGGTAAAGATCAATGGACATTGCACAAACTCACCAAACTGACAGTAGTATAATAATAGTATTCCTCACCATTTTCTAGAAGTGGCATCATTAGCACTTGGTAGAGAAAAGCACTGGCTTTATGCAAATTTTGACCTAGTGGAGTTCACAGTCTTGGAATGAGAAAATGAATGAGAAGACACTGAGTTTCTTACATACTGGCATGAGGTAAAGACATCATTTGTAGACAGCTATAGATTCCTTTGGACAAAGAAATAGGGGATCTGTTATCTTTTCAGTGACTTTCCAGACCAAGAAAGTGGCTCAATATCACAGGCTTAGAGAGGGCTGCAAGGAAGAAGACATGGTTATGGGGAACATCAGAATCTAAGCTGTTCATCATTTAGCAAGGGAAAAACAGACAATATATCCGTAAGAAGACAGAAGATGACACCTGTTCCTTAGATGTCAACTTGGGATATCAAAGTTGGCAAAAATGAGGATGTTTGCTGTGGCTTCATGAGCAGTACCAGTCAGTTGAGAGTGAAATATGTATGATTTCATTTGAAAAAAAATCCCCATACAACAAAGTAGATTTTGTATGCATTAGTTAAAACTAGCCAAATCATGCTACTAACCAGGTTCAATAGCCCTGTTACCAGCTGAATATTTGTCACATTGTGAACCTTAAGCTGCAAGTGTGGTGACAACAGAAGTCAATGAGATCAGAAGGGGATTTAGTCAGATTATATCTAAGCCAAGGAATCCATTGCCTAAACTGAACCTAATGGTCATGGAGTATGCAAATCTCTGAATGGTTTTAAGTCAGGAATGGATTTAGTGTGCATGCCTTCCCATATTGTTCTTTTAACTTCCTCTGTCTTCAAAAGTATCTCTGTCCAAAACTATATCCATTCACAATGAAAACAAACAAAATTTTTAAATCTACCTTTACATGGGAAAGAGTCAGAACTAGGAATCTCACAAGTCTGAATCCTTTTAGCTGAAACAGGATAACTATCTTTGTTCTAATGAGTGTCACTGATACATCTACTTGTTTTAAAGCTATTGAGTTACAACCTACCCTTTCACTGAAGATCCTAAGTGTAACAGCCTTTTATATAAATAGGAACTTGAATAAAACAACATGTCTGCGTAACTCTTGGCAAAAGGTCTTTTCTTATATTTTTAAGGCAAGAGGTAAGAAAGAGGAGCAAAAGAAACAATGTCAGAGAGACACCTGAAACATGGAAAGTATGGAAACCGGAAAGCCCACCTTTTCACCTGCTCACAGAGTTGTTCCAACTGCAAATAACAATGTCATATAACTCCTGCGCACAGAAGGAGTGCTTTGTAAACTATGAACTAACAAGATATGACTGAAGACACCAAACTTCATCATCACTTCTCGGAGCAGACTGTTAACCCTCAGATCACAAAGTCAATTAGGTTGGAAAAGACCTTTGAATTATGAAGTCGAACACCCTCCTGTCAACTAGACCATGGCACTGAGTGCCACACCCAGTATTTCCTTAAACACCTCCAGGGACAGGGACTCCACCACCTTCCTGGGCAGCCCACTCCAGTACCTAATCACCCTTTCTTGCAAAGAAACTCTTCCTAACGTCCAATCTAAACCTGCCCTGGTGTAGCTGAGGCCACGTCCTCTTGTTCGGTCGCTAACTGCCTAGGAAAAAAGCCCAACCCCCACTGGCTGCACCCTCCTTTCAGGCAGTTGTAGAGAGCAGTAAAATCACCCTTGAGCCTCCTTTTCTCCAGGTCAAACTCCCCCAGCTCCCTCAGCTGCTCCTGATGGGACTTGTGCTCCAGACCCCTCACCGGGCCCGCTGCCCTCCTCTGGAAACACTCCAGCACCCTGGGTGTCAGAGACTCGTTCGGAGGAATAACTGTTCAAAAACTAGTTAGTTTGGGATTTTTGAACCTGTTATCCGTTAGATGCATTGCCTTGCCAGAACCAGACACCCTGTCCGCAAGCGGCTCCGTCACACCCACATACCCGCCAGGTTCGCCGGGCTGCTCG
>VWZU01002859.1:238288-285377 GCA_013397095.1 Sterrhoptilus dennistouni | reverse complement strand
CGGAGGTGGCAGCCCGTAGCCCGGGGCGGTGCTGGCCGGGTGGGTGGGTGCGGTCTGTCCGGCTCCCTCCTTTCTCCCATCCGCGCTCTGACTCCTTCAGGGAGCCGCCGCAGGAGCTCGGTTTGGGGGCTGGTTGTGTCTGCCTAAGTAACAAGGCCCAGTTTTCACTAGAGCGCCTGTCACCGGTAGTGGTTTTTAAAATTGTGAGTCACGGCTGAAGATATATAGGTGCTGTCCATGTCGAGCTGAGTAGCCAAAGCAAAATGTCACTGGAGGTCTGGGTGTAAGCTCGGCTGCAACAGCCCCACCCTTTTGGCGTGGAGTTTGTATCTCAAGTGGGGTGGGTGGATCGTTTGGACTGTTTTTACTGCTGAAGTTTTTCCAGTGGACAAAAAATTACTTCAAAAAGATGGGTTGTAGTCAATGCTTCTGGCCTTCCATGTAGGTGTACTTTATGTGGGTGGGTGCAAAACTCACGTTGATTTTAAACAATACCTGTGGGCTAAATTCATGAGGCAGCCCAGATGTTACACCCATTATTTGTGTAAGGCACAACTGAGTGCAGCTCAAAGCTAACCTGTAGTGGAGCAGGAGGTGGCAGGCGGGACCCTGTGCTTGGCGTGGGTTTCACTCTCATAGTTCACACACACAATGCTTGAAGTGATTCTTACGTTAAAGAAATAAAGTCACTAAAATATACTGGTTTTGGGTTTATTTACACCTGACTATAATTTTTTACATCTGCAAGTTTAATACGAAGATCTCTTTCTGTCCCTAAAAGGAGTATATACATATTTAGAGTGCTTACTATTGCAGTACAGTTTTAGAGCAATAGTGGATATTACAATTACTCTTTGTGGTTTGTTTTTTTCCTTTTATTAAGGGTTTATAAAGGTTTTTAAAACCCCTTTTAAAGATTTATAAGCTCCTTATATTGCATCTACACAGGATGCCCCCCTTACGCTTTACAAGGATTGAGGAGAAAAACCTGGATAGCGTTATATGCCCATCTTTAACCTATGCCTTGTAATTACAGCATATCCTCCAGGTCACAGCATTGGGTGCAAACACAGAGATTTACTGTTTGCAAGCTCAACTTTCCACAGAAGTGAGCAAATGCTCTTTCCTCTGCCCCCCTCACAGTTGGGAGATTTGAGAGTCTTTCCCCTTTTACTCTAAAAATCTCAGACAAATCATGTGCTCCAATTAGTGTTGATATTGGAGTTTATTTCTCTAAGTAAACAAAGCACAATGTTGGGAGTTTCTTGCTTTGTTGAAAATCTATCCTTCTTAGTTACTTTTTTTGCTGGTAGAGGGTCCTCATGATTTCGCTCTGTCTGTCTGTCTCTCTCTCTCTCCTCCTCCCCCTCTACCCCCAAATTATATTGAATACAATTCCAGTGTAGGAGTTCTTCAAAAACCCCTTGCTTGGTTTCCATCCCTTCAGAAGAGATTTGAATGCAACTCATCCAGCCTTGCTGTTGCACAAGACTGTGAGTTATCTGTGTATTTAAGTGAGTCTTGCGTTTGTTTTTTTAGAAAGAAAGGATAAAAAAAATCAAAGTTTTCTTGGGAGGTGGGACAAATGTATATTTTGTTAACATTTTGATTACAAGAAGGTAATCAATTGTTACTTATAAATGTGTAGTTAAAAGCAAGTCTTCTAGAAGAAAAACTAGTTGATTTTGAATTCCTATAAATAATATTATTTGCAAAGAGTGTTATAGTGTTAGGCCTGGATGCCTCTTTGAGGACATGGACTTTTTGAAGTTGGATTTGTCTGTGGAAACAAGCTGGAACTATGCAGGAGAGGGGAATCAGTCTTACTCTGAAAAATACCTCCTTGGCACTAATGAGGTCATTAGCTGGATTTATGTTTGAAGTCTCATTCTAAATTTTAAATCCTTGAGGTTTTTTTCTTCAATATTTGCTGAAGGACTAGTTACTGTTTGTTTTTTTGTTTTCTTTCTGAAGCAGTTAAGTGGATTGTCAAGTTGTCTTGGAAAAAAACCCCACAATAACTCATCAGAAGATGTTTCACATTTTTCAGTATCAGCCTTTAAGACTAATAACCCAAAACAGTCTTTCTAGCATGTGTTTAAAACTGATGCTTTCAAGACCTGTTGCATTTGCACAGATATGGAAGTCATGGTTCTCAAGTCATTCTCTTCTTGGAAAGAAAAATATTATCCTGATGGGACCTCCAGGTGCTGGGAAAACAACAACTGGGAGAATAGTAGGACAGAAACTGGATTGCCCTGTCATAGACATAGATGATGATGTCCTTGAAACAACCTGTAATATGAGTGTGTCAGAAAAACTGCGGGACGTTGGTTATGAAGAATTTCTAGAGGAGGAAGGAAAAGCCCTGTTGAAGTTCTCAGCATCTGGAAGTGTTATTTCCCTTAGTGGGTCCAATCCAATGCATGCTGCTGGCATGCAGCACATCAAGAAAAATGGAATAGTTGTGTATCTGGATGTGCCCACAACAGTCATTATGAGTAGGCTGAAATCAAAGCAAATGGATCGTATTGTGGGCCTGTCTCCTGGTATTTCTCTCAAAGATGTACTTCAGTTTAGGAAGCAGTTCTACAGAAGGTGGTTTGACATCCGTGTTCTTTGTGGAGGGGATGTTGAAGCAGAGGTTGTAGCAGAAAAGGTAATTGATGCTGTGAAGAGATACCAAGACTCGGAACTGGAAACTTTCATTTCAACAAGATCTAGTAGGTCTGGAAGGAGTATGGAAGGAGACTCTCATAAATTATATTTCAGTGATGTTGTTACTCAGGGCTTAGCCCTTGATGGAGGACTCTTTGTTCCTGAGAGAGGACTTTCAAAATTCACTGCTGAAGAATGGCAAGGTCTGATAGAAGCAACCTATATTGAAAGAGCCCAGGTGATACTAGAAAGATGCATACATCCTGCTGATATTCCTGCTTCTAAGCTGGCAGAAATTATTGAAAGTGCTTATGGAGAAAACTTTAGTTGTTCTAAAGTTGCTCCAGTTAGGCATCTAGCAGGCAATCAGTTCCTTCTTGAGTTATTTCATGGACCAACAGCATCATTTAAAGATTTTGCATTGCAGTTGGTGCCACATTTATTTGCCTACTGCATTCCCAGAAGCTGCAATTACTTGATTCTGGTAGCTACTTCTGGGGACACAGGGAGTGCTGTTCTAGATGGCTTTAGTCGTCTCCATGACACTGACAAACAGAGAATTGCTCTGGTGAATTTTTTTCCTGAGGATGGAGTAAGCCCAATTCAAAAATCACAAATGATTGGCTGTCAGAAAGAAAATGCTTGGTCGGTGGGTGTCAAATCTGATTTCGATTTTTGCCAGACAGCTATAAAGCAAATATTTACTAATTCTGATTTTACTGGCTTTCTTACAGTGGAATACGGAACAGCTTTAGCTGCAGCCAACTCCATAAACTGGGCACGACTGCTTCCTCAGATAGTTTATCATGCCTCTGCATACCTTGATCTCGTTCATCAAGGTATTATTTCTTTTGGAAGCCCTGTAGATATTTGCATTCCTACAGGAAACTTTGGCAACATGTTAGCTGCTTTCTATGCTAAAATGATGGGAATTCCTATTAGAAAATGTATTTGTGCTTCCAATGAAAACAATGTTTTGACCGACTTCATAAGAACAGGTGTTTATGATTTGAGGGGAAGAAAATTAATTTCCAGTTTTTCACCAGCAGTAGATATTTTGAAGTCCTCCAATCTTGAGCGATACTTACACCTGATTGCTAATGAAGATGGACAACTGGTGACACAATTATTTAATCAGCTGGAAAATCAGGGCCACTTCCAGCTGCGGAAGGATCTACTTGGAAAGCTTCAGCAGGACTTAGTGGCTGGCTGGTGCTCTGATGAAGACTGTCTGGCTGCCATTCACTCTGTGTACAGTACTACAGGATATATTTTGGACACACACACAGCTGTTGCTAAAGTAGTTGCAGATCGATTACAAGATAGAAGTTGCCCAATTATTATTTCATCTACAGCTCATTATTCTAAGTTTGCACCTGCTATCTTGAGGGCCTTGAGGATTGCAGAAATAAATCAGAATCCATTAAGTCAGCTTCACTTGCTAAGTTCTTACAGTGCTCTGCCTCCAATCCACTGGGGCCTATTAGAGACCCTGAAAAAGACAGGAAATGGGGATCACCAGGTCTGTGTTGCTGATATTAGTGTGCTGATGTCCCATATAGAAACCTTAATTCAAAATCATTTTATGAAAGTTATTTGAGCAACTGATCCAATGTCCACAATTGCAATACCTTCTTAACAAGCTGCATGCTTTACTAAAGCCATCATTCATCTGGCCTGTGTCCAGTCCACAGCATATCTCACAGTTTTATGTTCAGTTGTCAAGCTTTCAACAGTATTTGTAAGTAACATGTGTGAGATTTCTAGTGGCAGTGAAAGGTTGTGAGTCGAGAGTGTAAAAAACTGGAATACTGTTTTGCAAGTCATTCACAGTGGAGATGCCAGCACTGCTGGCTTTCCTTGGCAATGCTGTCTCCTCCACAAGCCTGAAACATCCTCAACAGAAGGAGGCAGATAATGAAGTCTGACCTTTCTGGAACTAGTGGCTCTGCTTTTGTTGCAACAATGATGTGAACCTTTGGTCAGTGGATGTTTAATTAAACTTTAACTCATTTCACTTAGGGCACTGAAACATAATACTATAATCATGTTCATATGTTACTAATGAGGGTTGATTTCACTACAAAGATTAAAATATCCTTGTATTGTTAATCCTTGAACCATTGAATTTTGTGATGTATTACCTTCTTGTATAATTTTTTAATGTATTGTGTGGCCAGTGTCTAAATAAAAAAATCTGGTCATTTTGTTTTTAACACCTTTTTTCCCCCCAATATTTTCCTGTGTTAAATAAAATATCTAATTCAATATTTTTAATATATTTGAGGTATGGCTTTTTCTCCAGTGTCTTTTAGTCTCTTTCCTAGATGTTTTTTATTTGAACTTTCAACTTTAGAACCCTTTTTTAGTACTATAGAAGAATCTGATAGTGGTAACAGCCATCTTCTTAAATAAGAACCAGACTTCACCATTTATTTACATATATTTTTTGTATTATGTTTAATCTTTGAGATCATATAGCTTTTCTTGTTCTAATTACTTATGTTTTCATATTTTTCTTAAGTTAATTTCCTTGATGTTCTATACTATTCATGCTTTGCATGAGTTAGTGTAAAAAAGAAGCTTCCCAAATTACTTGGCATCTCATCAAGGAAAGTGAAGGATGAATTCCAGTGTGATAGCATCAGAAGTGTTCATTATTTAACCCAAAATACATTTATGTGGTTTTGCTAATGACAGGCTCTTTGCTGTTGTTTTTTCTGAAGAAAAAAATAGACTGGATTGTCCTAGGAGATCATGTGGTTATGGACAAATGTATTCTGCTAATTGAAGATTATATTCCACAAGGACATAAACTATATTTCATACTATGAGAAATGGTAAAATGATTTATTGAAATTTTGAGTGGAATGCAGTTAGAGGTAAAGAGCTAAGAGTCTTCAGACTCTTTGGGAAGTTGTGTTTCCCACTAAGATTCAAATAATCTGGTAATTGATAAATTTTTTTTTTTTTGCCTCTTTAATAGGCAACATTTCCTACATGTCAAGATTCACTTGGGGTTTTGAACTGTTGTCATATGCAATGGCTTCCTTTGTGTGCCTGCTTGTACTTTTTGCCACACTAGAAGTGAACAAGACACCATCTGGCAAAGTATTTTAAAGAATTGTAATTCCTTCCAGCAGAAGGTAAAAGTCCCAAGCATGATGTGCCTTTGCCACAGTGAATACATATACAGTATCATTAAATGTCGCTGAGAACATGGATGTGACAAAGTAGCTTTCTAGATTCCCCCATTCTTAGATACTTTATAGATCCTTTTTTAGGACCTTTCTAGTTCTTTGCTCAAACCTCATTCACTATTTCTGCAGTAACTTTGAAAAATAACTTTTTGTTTTCATGGAATTGTGAACAGGCCAGGTTGGAAGTGACCTGAAAACATCATCCAGGCCAACCTCTTGTGACAAAGGGAGCCTAGATGAGATTATCTAGCACCCTCTCCAATTATGTCTTAAGAACTCCCAACGATGGAGACCCTCCCACACCCCACAATATCCCCACACTGGGGATATTGTTCCAGTGATTGAGTGTTCTCATTGTAAAAATTTCTTTCTTAAACCAAAATGAACCTTCTCCTGGTGCAACTTCCTCCTTGTCATCTTTGTATGGCTTCTTGTGAAGAGAGCCTCCAATCTCTTCTTAACCACCACTGAAGTGTTGGACAACTGTGCTGAAGTGCTCACTGAACCTCCTGTAGTATGAAAAGATCTAACTCACTCTGTGTCCTCACAGAGCATGGCAATTTTCGTAATTTTCCAAACACGATATAGGAAAGATCATGATTATGTCATAAAAAAATCCAAGTTCGGTAAGAAAAAGTTACATAAGCATATTGCCAAGAAAGAAGCGTTGCTTGTATTAGTGATAAGTGAACATATACCTTGTATTCCTGTATGTTTCAGTCTGATTCTTACAGTAATTCCAAGTGGAAAAAAATGTAGTGCTTTCTCAGTACTGAAAAATGTAATGCTTTTGTCCTCAGTACAAAACCAGAATTCTAAGTCTTGGAAAAAAACTCCAAAACCAAACAAATCCAACTGCCTGGATTGAATTACTGGGTTTGGTTTCAGCTTAAGGACTCAGTGGAAATCCTGCAGTACTTGGTTCCATGGAGCTTAATCCATTTGACATCACAGGGCAGTTTATCATACACTGTTACAATACTTCATAGAAACATCTTCAAAGAAGAGCTTGTTTTTGTAGAAAGTACCTGAAAGGGAAGGGCTGAGATTCTAAACAAGATAAGACTTGAAGCCAACATCCTACCCTGAGGTAACTCAGTGTTAGATAAACTGATCAGAACTAAACTAGCAGGGGATCTATTTTGGCATGACTAAATGATTTTAAAGTTCATGGCAATAACCCAAGGATGCTTTGAATTTCTGGTTGCTGCTTTCCTATCACATGAGCCATTATAGCAGTCGATATAAACTAAATAAGTAAAAAAATGAGCACTTGTACTTAGGTAAGGGCTTTCAACATGGACTTACAGTATCTAAAGGCAGTGGTTAATGAGCACATACAATATTAATACATTTCTCAGAATGTCTAAAGGTTTTACAATATAGTATTTACTAATTTTCAAAAACAATTAACTTTTGGGCCTTCATGAACTTCAGTAAACTATTTTCCTGCACTACTTCTGCTTGTGGGTCCTAGTAATGAACATTATAAAATGCTGCAGCAGTGTTGTGATCCTGGATGTACACAGTACTTGTGAGCTGGTACCAGTGGTGTGTTCTGGTAGCTGTAGTGTACAATCTTCTGTCCTGCAGGGCCTGTAGGAATGGAAGGGAAAAAAATTTCCTGCATGCTCAGGATAGCTGGCTGTGAGTACATAGAATAGAGAGGGAAGCAAACCCCCTTTCTTCCCAGCCCAGATTTTCTCAGTGTTGACAATATATTGTGGTTCAACCACTATTGTGCTACTGTTATGGTCCTTTTTTCCCCCACTATCAGTATTATGAAAGATTCACACAGCATTAAAGACTGGGAATAAGTGCCCCTTTTTTTTTGTCTTGTGTGTTCAGCATTAGGACACTGTGCACACTGAATGCTGTCATATGTAATTTTCTATTAACTTCTTAAGGCATAGTGGGTGTGCCAATGGTGCAGAAAAGCAAATTCATATTGTACTGGTTAGCAGGATTCTTTAAGCCATTTAAGTTTGCTGTATACACAGTTTGCTTCTGTTTGTCTAGCAGGATGTTGGAGTATCAATCAATAAAATCCAGGTTGACAGAGAGTGTGAGCGTGCAGATCTACACATTTCCACTCACTTTGTTGACCCAGAGTAAAAGCATTGCTTTAGTTAAGCTGTTATTCTTCTCTATAGATAAATCTTTGCTGAACACTTCTACTACATGAAAAACCTCAGGGACAAATTTAATGTAAGGAGAACTATAGCATCTATATTTAGACATTTTTTATAAGAATATTTCTGTGGAAAATACTTTGTTGTGCTTACAGATGTACCAGGTGCTCATTACTTGCCTTTAGTCACAGCTCTTCTTCTCAGGGTGACAGAGAGTGACTTGAGGTAAAGGATGAATAGGACATCAGAAGATAATACTGTTTTCTTAGGATTTTATTATGTAAAAAGACTTGCTATTTACAGTTTTGAGGAGGTATTTTATCTGATGGAACTCTTCAGGGAAGATTCTTGTTGTTCAAAAGGTCAGCTTGTGTTCAAGGACATCAAGAACAGACATTGCTATTAAGTATATTATGTTTGGCATATCTAAAATACACATTATTCATTTGTATCCACTGTATTTTTTTCTAAATAAACACTGCAGGATCTATATATCACTGTAGCATTTTCTTTGCAAATATGTTTGTAAATCCTTACCAATCTGCTCTGAAGAAAATCGACTAAAAGAAGTGGTTTCAGAGGTTAATATTCTTAAATCTTGAAAGATGTGTTCCATCCTGTGTTTCCTTGAAAGTTAGGGGTGGAGTTGGTGATAATCTAGTAATTTACTTTGCTGAGACTAAGATTTTAGTGAGATAATCCTGCATCATTCTGGAAGGAAATATGTATAAAAAAGGAAACACAGATCAAAAATAGCTAATGTCTAAACACTCTGTTTACATTGCACCACAGACTTGCCCAGTGCTGCATGGAAAGCCTGCATTCTGAGGATTGTTATGGAAAAGGAAATCTCTAACAGTTTAATCTTTCTTATTCATGTTTAGTTCAGTGGAGAGATGAGCTAGTTGTCTGTTAGCTGTTGTGGAGCAGCTTTGGTATACTTCTACTATCATTTCAGGATCATGGGCTTAAAAATTACTTGAATGCTTGAAACAGCAATGAGCAGTTAATGTCAGTGAATTAATGTGAATGGGCCAACGATTCTGAACATGTATTAGCATCTTAAGGAGGATTTAGATGTCACCGTGTTTTTTCACAGCAATTACAAATGTGCTCAGCTTGCTTATCGGACTTGGGAAGCCGTTGCTTCAGATTTTTTCAGAATGTAGTAATCTGAAAGACAACTGTCTTGGTCTTGATCACCAACTTGGCTAAAACTTTCAAAGATCTTTCAGTGTGGACTGAGATCTAGGCTATGCGCTCATTTCACTCTAGAAGACTTTACTCCCTGATAAGTATTTAAGGTGCTGTCTGGTCTCCTTCTTGACAGTATAGGAAAATTATTCAGTAGAATCACGATAACACCTGATTTACTTGCTTGTGTATGGTATTATAAAATTTAACCAAGGGGGGAATCCACAGTGTTTTCCTTGCGCAACACAAGAACACATTTTTCATTAAAAGTGTATCTCAAGTCTCACAAAATCAGTTACATAGCACGGGAATTGTTACTCTAGCATTTTATTTAGATATTTTGTCACTGGTATTTGGAATAGACTTAGATTTTCAAATAGTTTCTTTTATTTTAAAGAGTTATTGTTATAGAAATGGAGGGTATCACCCCCAGATTTAAAATTCATCATGACAACAATTGAGTCAAACCTGAAAGAATTCAAAATGTAAATTGGAAAGGAAAGACTGAGCAGATTCTTTATGCGATTTCACACAGGATTTGGCTCTTAACCATGAGTTTATTACGAACATAGGAGAAAATAAAGTAATGACTGTTCAAATCTGCAGATGCCACAAAACTTAAATACTAAAGAGCCACTTAATCAGAGCAAGATTAATTGCTTGGTTAGGAGCTGTAAGCAATTTGCATTTCACTCTGGCCTAAAGTAGACCTGTGTCTTTAGGAGCATAGAGGTTTGAGAACATACTTAGCAAGTTGAACCATTTGTGGTAGGAAATGCTGACTTTGAATGGTGTCTGGAGATGAAGTATAAATTTTCAGCATGCCTTGTGGCCAAAAGGACCAGTGAGATCCTGAGGTTAGAAATGGGAATACTGCCAGGGAAGAAATACTGCTGTCTGCATTTGGCTTTGGTGTAACCTTTTGAAAGAATATTATGCCCAATTTCAGTAGTCACAATTTTCAGTGATGCTGGGAAGCTGGACAGAAAACAGTCATGAGAGCAATAAAAGCATTAAAAAGAAACACTGACATGATGGCCTCAAAAACTAGAATCTGCTTAGTTTAGTGAAAGAAGAATCAGCCTAGATAAACCATCTTCAGAGAAAAAATGATAATAAAGAACTGTTCCACCTAGCAGAGAAAGAGTGATCCAGCAAGTCTAAGCAGAAGTTGGACATGTTACAAAAAGAGATAAGGTACGTAACGGAGCAGTAAAGGCATCCCTAGTCTGGACATATAAGATGATTTCCTGAAAAAATGTGGTTTGATAGAAAGAGGACTAATTCAGATAAGTCAGACCCATGTTCCACAAGAAGTCAAACCAAACAATGACAAGTTGTGTTTGGCTGCCCCAGGAATAACTTCCCTTTAACAAAAGCATGAACAGCATTTCACAGAGGTTTGAGAGATAGAGATTATGAATTAATTTGAGTTCTGCTATGGTGTGATCAGTACACAGAGCAAGTTCTGAACTAAATAGGCTACTGGATATGTTTAGCTGTGTTCTTTCTGTCTCTAGAGAATTGCAAATGTACTACTAATGCATACCCTGACGACTCATGGCTATTAGGATATGGCTCATTAGTTTTAAATTTCATTATACAATATGCCTTGTGATGGTTTGGGCTATATATACTTTCATTATGAAAATGAGGTAAACAGCACAGGAGGAAAGTGTCTGTGTAAATGTCAGCTTTATTGAATACAGCTAGTTATTATATATTATTATTTATTTTCCCAAGCTTTTAAAAGTTAAAAATCTTTTGAAATTTATTAGATGCTTTTGCACCCCTTTTTTCTCTGCTTTTACAAGCAACTTGCAATCCAATGGCCATTTTCAATTCATTTTCAGCTTATTATATGACTTATATGACAAATTGAAAAATCCAATGTTCCCTTTTTATAGTTAAACTTGAACTTTTATATACCAATTAAAGCTTAGAGAAGATAAAATGTGCGCATGGGTTCTGCTCTAGCAACATATTTTGACTAAAATATATTTTTTCTTTACATTTTCAACTAATTCACTAAATTATGTCTAAATAGAGCAGGCATTTTTTCTAAGTATCTGTGCCAATCTGATCCTGTTTAAAATGCTAATAAATGCATCCCATCTCCTAATGAAACCAGTGTTTCCTGCATAATTAATTAGCATTTTATACAGATGAGGATGGGAAAGCCATATTCACAGTAGTTTTCTACCAGAAAGGTTAATAAAAGAATCCTATGCAGTTCTGAAACATCACAAGAGTGGCTCATTTCTGCAAAACCGGTATTTTGCAAGTGAAAATTTTGGCGAAATTTACCTGGAATCGTTGTTCCATACAGCTTTTATCCACAAGGTGGCATTCCTAACGGGAGTTTGCTAGACTTGGTCACTTCTTGCAGTTTTTGAATGACTCTTAAGTGAACGGCAGTCATAAGCTTTTGTAATATTATATTACCTTTTTATGTTTTCATTTTTATGAAGTGTGATTAAGAGTAAGTTAAATCAGAAACCTTAATGATAATTAGGTTAATACTCATTGATGTGTGGAGTATCCAGAAATATTGGTGGTTCCAGGTTACAAAACAACACATTCATTCCTGGCATTATATGCTGCTAGAGATTTTCAACTGTAAAGCTGGAATCAGCTTTCCTTTAATGAAAGAGTCTAAAGTAATAATTTAAAAATTCTTTAAATCAAGAGTACAAGTAGTGCCATGGTCTTATATGGTATTGCAAACCCAGTGTTTGTTGTTTTGAACATGATGTGGCATGTGGAGCTTGTAGTGAGTTCTGGGTTAAGGAAGGGCAGATAACAGTGTTCATGGGGAAAAACTGTATAAATTATGTCTTGCTCTGCAGGGGAGGATTTTGCATAGTTTAATGATACAATGACCAAGCAATTTATTTTCATATGCCTGTCATCCAGGGTGATAACAGCCCGCAGGCAGCTCTGCTTTTCTTCAGGCTTTATGTCTTTTTCAGTTTCTTATAGTCTTTGTATGCTAAATTCAAATACCTTGTTACTCTTTTTCTTTAAATACAAACATGAAGGGACTATAATATACCTGCTAAACCAATACAAGTGCACTAGATTTTATATAACAGGGACGTGCATATTTTACTTTTTTCCCCCTTGGTTAAGGTCCTGATCTTACTTTGCTTTTTTTGCTGATTCTGTAAGATCAGGCCTTAGCTAAAACATCATTTATATTTCCATTCTAGCTGCTGTCCTACTTGTGTTTTGGTTTGCAAAAAAAAGACATAACCTAAAGTTTGTGCTGAAACGATAATCCAATGTAAATGGAAATTTTTCCAAGTCTATTTTGAATCAGCAGAAAGGAATATGAGTTGTTTGGTTTTTGATTTATTGTTTTGTGGTAGCAAAACTTCTGTAGAGTCTTTTCTAATGTGTGTGTACATTTCCTGCTAATCCCTCTGCTCCATGTGCCGACCCCAATGATGCCTCAGCCTTCTGGGTTTGGTTCCTCTCACTCAACACAGCTGAAAGGACAGAGCAGCGGCTGCACCACGGCTGACACTAATGACAGTCTTTGCTGAGAGAGTGGGCACGGTTTTGACATTAAGCAGATGTTCATTCTCCCAACATTCTGTTGTACCTTTATCATCTCTCAAAGATGGCTCTGCAAAACAGAATACGAATTCTTGTTCACTGAAAGCAATTGTCAGTCAGAACAACCTCACTTTCAGAATGATCAACCTGGTAGAACCTACCTGCTGATTGAATCTGGCACAAGGACTGTAGAGGCAAACCTTCTGAGTTGGTAGTATCTCATGCTGACTACCAGTAAAATTTGAGGGCCTGAACATCTCCCACATGGTGCAAATTTTAAAGAAATGTGATGAAAATTACTGTTTCCAGGATGTGGAGATGGCTGGACAAAGAAAGTTATATATAATAATTATGAAGTGTTAATGGGGAAGTAAATGATTTGTTGTTGTTGCCTGTCAAGTTAAGCTACATACTGAATTTTCTTTATAGTAGTTAGTCATAGCACTAGATGAGTAAATGAGGGCAGCATTCCTCTGAGAGGAGCAAGAAATCTGACCAACAGAGGAGGTTTAAAAATAGGAGAACCAAATCTACAAAAAAACAAATGGAAAGAAATATTCTGTGCTCTGCTGGCTGCCATGTGGAAAGGGCTTATTGTGAAGGATGGTCCATAGATAGAACTGTACACAATTATACAAGGGAAGAGGTTAGTCAAGGTAATGGCAGGGTTCAGGGTCCCCAAAAATGCTGTAATGTGTAGAGTGTGATGGACATCACCAGGAGAAATCAGTAGTCTGGAGCATCGCTGATGGTGCTTCTGGGACATCTCATGATGTCTAATCAGATGGGTATGTACTCCAACTCCCAGAAATGGGGGAAAGAAATTATACTGAATTTGTCCTTTTGCCTAAGGCTGTCTCAGTTATATGACAGTGACTGTAAGTCCCCATAACCCAGCACTTGCAGGTAACACTGTCAGAAAAAATGGCTGTAATGACTGTAGACAAGTAACAGTCCTGATACATCATGATGGATCTGCAAATTGCTTTGTTAGTACAAAGCACGTCAGGGGCTAATTTGATGCAGTTTATTGTTTGCAAGAGGTGGATTATAAATGTTTGGAAATGCATCTTATGTAACTGCTGCTGGGTCAGCATACGTATGAGTAAGTGTGAACTGGGAAAGGAAAATGTGATACTGGGAGATGTAACCACAACTATTATCACTTCCCATATGTAACAAACTTATGCCTAGGGCAAGGAAGCACAATTAACTGACAGAAGCTGTGTTTGCTCATGCAGGTGATTTTATTGTTCTAAGTGATTTATCCCTCTGGCTAACATTTTTTGATTAACTTCTGGAATGATTGTACTCCAAAGGAAATTGGAGTTGTTTACTTTCAATAGATGACCAGGTCTGCCTATTGGAAATGTTAGATTTATAAAGTACTTTCATGTGGGTTTTAAATTGGTGGAAGACAAAGGGTCAAGGTTTTCTTCCTCAGGTTAGTCACATAATCTCTCAGTCTTTCACTTCCTGAGTCTCAGAAACCTATAACTACACATTTGAGAAACTTATCAGATACTTAAATATTTAATGTGCTTCCAAATTGTATTCTTTTACTTTATCTGTTATCAAAAGTATATGCTGGATTCTCTGAATTTATGTTGGGTGCTAGTGATACACTGATGATTACTGAAAACAGAAGAACTGTCCTCACTTCTTTTAGAAAAGGCAAAAAGATGTTATATTTCCAACTGTTAAATCTGGCTTTTAAGTCTTGATTCCAGGAAGTGTGCAGCACCTGAATTGCCAACATCTATTTCATTGCACTGCTGGGTCACTGATGGTAAAGTTCTTACTTTCTTATGCACTTATATTACTGTGAAAAGAGAGAGTTAGAAGTTTAGGTCCCTTCCTTCTCAGAGGGATCTGAGTGTAAAACAGAGTTCTCCACTGTGTTACTTTGGCCTGACTCTGAAATTACTTCTAGTAAAGACAAATCAAACCTAATACCCAGTCAACCCCTGTTCAGAATGCAGAGTGATAAAGCTCACACAGAAGATATTGAGTGCAAAGTAAGCTTTTCAGCACTGTATAGAGTCAGTATAAAAGCTAGTTAAAAACTATTTCACAGACTATTAAGATCCCCAATATCAAATAAATTGTTACTCATTTCTGCAAGGCACAGCTGACAGCTGATGGAAGAAATATAAGTCACTTTTTAAAAGCAATCTGTCCAAAATAAAATTTGCCTTCTGTGAATACTTAGCTTATTGTGCTAAGCCTCAGGGTGAAGGGCGGATCTCCCGCCTCCCATGGTGGTGGCTCTTTGGTCAGTTCAGGGGCAGCATAAGCATCATCTTAATTTGTGAGGATTTTTCTCTTGTATTAATTGCATGATCTGCTTCATAAATCAACTTACATGGAACAGCTTCAAAGTAATTGTGCAGCTGAGCAACTGATGAATTATTGCACCTTATGGGTCCTGTGGCTGTGTGGGTAAGGACCAAAAAGACAAAAATTGGTCTCTTTAACCTCCAGTGTCCCTTAGCTCTCCTCCAATGAGTTTCCTGTCACTTTAATTTAAGAAGTATTTTGATCAGCTTATGAAAGCAATTCTGTGATGCATTTGTCTCCAGTTCCCCAGGAACAATTTCCCAGTCCTGTGTTCCTAAATTCCTTTCTGTACGTTGCCTTTCCTTTTTTCCTTTTCTGATAGCTGTATTAGATGTTGTTAGGGATAATGTTGTATGTAGATCTGGTTTTAGAGGATAGACAGATGAAGTAAGCAACATTTGGAGAGCCATTGAGACCACCTTGGTAATTTTTTTTATTTGCGAAGCAGATGTCTCTGTTATGCACTCAAATTCTTCACTGTCATCCATTATCATAAAGCCATTTTAGCATAACTGTTTTTTAATTCTCTAAACCTTTTCATGAAACATTTTAAAATCAGTCTTTGTAGGATAAATTTTGCTTTATATTACAGCTCAAAATACCAGAATCTTAAAAATAATCTTGTAATAAGTATTTTGTAGTTAATGTAATTAACTTGGACTGCAAATCAAGAGTTCTATTTCCCTTTAGAATCAGGTACCCTTTGAAATGTTCATGCTAAAGTTCTGTAAACGGTGTTGTCATTCTGTGTTGTGACACTGTGTTGTCACTTTACTTCTTTCAGCAGAATTTTAAAAACTGCCATGAATGCTGACTGGAAGGAAAAGTGTATGTATGCAACAATTTTCAGTGTAAATGAAAACCAGAAGACATGATTTTGTTATTATAACTTTACCTAAGAGGAGAAGAGATGCATTCATATAAGTGCGTGGATATTTGATAAGTTTATATCTTTCTCAGACAGCTTGAAAGTGGTGATTTTTGCAAGTTTTCAAATTGATTAGGAGATGCTGGGTTTTTTCCTCCACCTTACTCCTACCTAAATTCATAAATGAATGACACAAAAATTTTTAAAATCAGACTTCACTATGTAGAAAGAAAAAAGTGGGGGGAAAGAGCAGCAAAAATCAGATCCAGTGAATGCTCAGAAGCTGGACACAATTCTGCTGAATGTCTGCAAATTAAAGCCCAAGATTGAAATTATGACCCTTTAAACAGTTCCTTTAACCATGGCCATGACTAAGGCTTCCTACCCTTAATATCTTACTGTAAAAGTGGAGCTGTGGTTTTCTTGAAAGGTTTATGTAAAAGCCCGCTGCAGTGAGGCTGGGTACCAGGGAAACAGCTTTTTGGGGGACACTGAGAAGAATGGTTCTACTTTTTGTCTGGCAATAATTCTGAGCTAAAAGAGGAAAAAAACATTAATTTTTTTTCAAAAGTTGTGTTTAACGTGGAATGAGGATTTATAGTTTAGCAGTCTATCTGAAGTTGTATGATTTTATGTATATGCACATGTATATATAATGTGGATGCCTACAGATTGTATATGTATTTCAGTTTGTTGTGTGCATGGAATATCATGCTGGAATTGTAGCTTGCTGGATCAATGTGAGCGATCTTGACTGCTGCATCTCAGATCATGTGTTGAAAGAGATGTGCATCCCCATGAAGAAAGAGATCCCTGTGAGTACCAGTCTGCTGCATCATCACATCCAGATGGGATCTGACCCATGCAGTTGTCCTTCCTACTCAATGCGAGTTTGATGTCACAGAGAGACCACATGACTTCCCTGAGCTGTGCTGTCAGGTTCAGGGCTTCTGCAGCCCAGGGCTCCAGCTGGCCTTGACCCTTGGCTGGTTTTGTGCAGATTCATTGCCTGACCTTGGTTCACTGTCACTGAGGAAGCTGTTGCTGAGCTCTGAGAGTCTGTAAACTGAAACCGTGCAAGATAAGAAAAGTAAAAACAAGCAGAACTGAATGTGCTGAGCTGCGAACACTGTCTCAGGGATTGGGGACAAATACTGACATGGAATCTAAAAATCTAAGGGAGAAAGCAAAGGCTTAGAAGATGGAATCTCTTGAACTGTGAGGACTTGTACTGATTTACTGGATTATTTTGACATGAATGAAAGATATTTCTTATTAAATATAAAGTGTGCAACACCAATAAAAAGCAACAGAAACCACTTCATTTGCTTTTCTCTTCTTTTCTCTTCTCCCTTTTCCTTTTCCATATGGATCTTCATCTCATCAGCTCTTTCCTGACCCATCTGAAGGATGCTTCTCTGATCAGCCTCTGGTCAAAAGTGCCTCTTGATACTCTTTACTGTTCTCATTTCACTCTGTAAACATACAGCCCCCAAGGCACACTTGGCATCTGGTACTGTTCTCTCAGTGTTCTTGACCCCAATGTCCACAGTGGCATGGTGTGGTGGCCCTGGAGCAGCTACAGTGACCAGCCAGCCCTCTGGCTGTGTGGCCCACACAGCTTGGCATCAGGGCTAGAGGAGCAAGAATGACATTCTCAGCCCTGATGTGGGTGTCTGGGGCTGGGATAGGGACTGGGGACCCATAACATTCTGCACTATTGCTTATACAAGCACCTGGGTAAAAATAACTCTGGTTTCCAATCACAGTAGCCACCAGTCACTATTGAGCCCTGGCAGAGGTTCCCCACCTTGCTGTCACAACCAAAGTCACCAGCTGTCTCCAGAAGCACACTACATACATGGCAGACTCTCTCCTGCCTTCAGATCCCTCTGATTAAAGAAATCATCTCATTTTGGGAGTCTCATTTTGGGAGTAGCCTTTATACAATCCATGTTTGGATGTACTATTTGTATAGATGGCATTGATATGCAGCCAATGCCCTACTGAAGTTCTGTTGGTTTTCACTTGTTTTGGACATAGAAGAAATGTGTGTGTGGCGCCTGGCATGTGCTCTGCAACTCCTCAGACTAAAGTGAAGATTCTGCATCTCCTCGTCTCTCATGTCCTTCAGACCAGGCCCCTTTCTACCAGCACCATTCTTCTTGATGCCAGTCTCTTCATCTCACTTCTGATGCCAGGTAATTAGGTGAGCAGAAGGGCATTGGACAAAACAGTTACAACCTGGGCAATTTACGATGGACTGCAAGTATACCTTGATTCCATAAATTTTAATCTGAGGGGGTTTTGTTTGGTTGGGTTTGTTATTTGTGGATTGTTTGTTTATAAATTAATATGCTAACATAAAATGTTTGGCAATTTAGTTGTCCCTGAACTGTCAGTTGAGGACCAGATTTGGAATGGGATTTATGTCTGATTTTGTTAGAGTATCCATTTCGGCATATTATGGAAGTTGCATCTACTTCACTAGTTACAATCAGACCAATCAATACCAATACCAATCAAATTTTTATTTTATACACATTGTGTAGATTTCAGCTGTAACTTCAAATGCATGAACAATGTTTGCCAACTGACATTTAAAGAAAAACCTTAGAGGTTGGAAAATAGTAACATTCAAAGAAATTAGAGATATGATTTTGTACTTAAAATGGTTAAGTAATTCCTTCAGTGGATTCTTAACTAAAGAGAGGAATAAACAAGTGATGGAGAATCAACCAAGAGGCAGAGGCAGAAAGTAGGAAAGTGGTTGTAGTGTTAAGAAGGAAGTTCATAACTCATTAATGTAGGGGAATTATTTGAAGATACTAATGTTATGGTGTACAAGGGAAGCACAATAGCTTTCAAGAGCTTTAGGCAAAATTTCAGATGTGGTACAATGACTGCAAATAAATGGAAGTTTTTTTCATTAGGTTGATAATTAGGCAAAAAGCAAGGGGAAAAAAGCTGTAAAAAGGAGAGTCTTTTATCTGGAAAAAAATTACAGCCATGTCAAAAGCTGTTTATTACAGAGAAAGATATGACCTCAATCTGGCCTATAAACTTTGTATTTGGATGATTTTCCATATAACAAAAACCCCATGAATATTAACTTCAAAGTAGCAGTGAGACATGATGCTATTGAGAGGTCTCCAAAGCTACAAAGTGTGAACTACATATAGACAAAATACAAATATATCCAGTGAACTAAACTGCCCACATGGTTGAATCACTTGGGAACCTTGAGAAGTAGAATTTCATACACCAGAAAGAAACAAAGGTGCTCAGGAATAAAAGGCTTCCTAGTCACACTGTGAGCTTCTGCTATGTAGAAACTGCTGCAGCCCAAACTCCTCTAAGGAAACCAGTCTCTGGTCTAAGCTGAAGGCAGAAATGTTATTGCACGGTGTACAATAGCATTTACCTTTGGGCACTTTGCTAAAGAGGCGAAAGATACATTTTGGAGAGAGACTCACAGCAGTCTATCAACTGGGAAATAAATTACCCTCTTCTGCAGCCCACTCCATTATACCCCTCTGCCCGTAGTTGCCTCCTTTGAACTTGGATTCACTACATTTCCAGGCACATCTGAGCTTAGAGAACATATTATGTAGCACAAGAGAGAGCAGGTGGTCCTGTGCAGCTCTGTTTGTGTTCAGCCTAATCTGAAATATTGGCTTTTGGAGGAGGGGCAGGGATCTGGGGGCAATATATTCAATTCATCATCACTCTTTTCACTGACTGTGAGAAACTGCTACACCTGCTGCTCTGCTTCAGATGGGCTTTGAAATACTGGCAGGCTGAAGGACATAGGAGTTTTTCTTTCATGGTAACAAAAATAAGCACTTTGTTCTGTTATCTGTAAAGCTAAGGCAGTTTCCTACAAGCAGCGATAATTCGAAAGCCGTTTCTGGCTTGCAATTGATACATAAACAAGGGTATTTTTGGAAATGCTTGTTGCTTTTATTATTAAAAGAAATAAAAAGGAAAAAAATCACTGCTAATTTTCAGTTTGCTGAGTCATTTATAACATAATTTCCAAAAGAAATGCTTTGAATTATCAGGCAGAATGGAAATAACTCTTTGCTCTGAGACAAAATCAGCAGTGCTTAGTATAGAGTAACTACTAGAAATCATTTTGCTCTCAGAAGGACTCCGAGTGCCTTTATGCCACAAAAAGTTCAAACAGTGTTCATCTGTGAACCAAAACCCAGAATATTGATGCAAAGCAAATGCTCACTGATGTACACAACCTGTCCAAGGGGAATCAGAGTGTGTTAGAGGACTGGCATGAGGCCTAAAACCAAACTGCTGGTATGGCTGCCCTGATGGAAAATAGACCCAATACACAGTGGCTCAGAGTCTGTGTTGGAAGATGCAAGCTGTGAGTGCATTTTCTGTATTTTCCAGGCACTTTTAGAGAAAACTGGGAAAGCTCACTCCTGATTCATTAAACATTTTCACAAATTTGCAGATGCCAGGCCTGAGTCTGAGGTCCAGGAGAGGCCACGTTCCACCTATGTGACTGTTGTGGCAGCAAAATTAATGTGCCCTCCCTGGTGTGGAAATTGGGGAACTCAGCTGTCATGCCCAGGGTGAGCACAGGGCTCTGGGTCCTGCTTGCCAGTGCTGACTGCCCCATCCCATCCTGCCTGCCCCATCCTGTCCTGGCCCACTTCACCCTCTTCCCTTGCTGCAATACCACAGCTGCCTGGTCCACTCCTTGCAGTGAGTGCTTTTACCTGCACTGCTGAGAGCCTTGGGGCTAATTTGGGCATTTAGGGAAGTCAATAGCAGATATACTAACAGTGCATATAGATAAGGTAAGATTTTATCTGGGAAAAAAACCCCTGAAATACAGTTTCCAAACAGCATTTAAAAACAGATTGCAAGAAGAAGCTGAACTTCTCTTGTAAACAATAAAAATTAAAAAAAAATTATTATTTGTCCACTCTAAATACAACCTGTAGCTTCACTGAAGTGCATTTATTTAAGCAGGTTATGAATTATTCTAGTTTTGTTCATCACCTGGCTATGTGACTGACTGTGTAACATTAGCATCTACATCTGTGTGGGAGTAATATTACTGTGCATCTTTGAAGATGACCCTGGAATTTCAGAATAAAGAGTTTAATTAAGTGTTGGATTTTATTTTATGGAAACTCTGCAACCTGATTAATTTCAAGTGAATCACAAAAGTGCCATGGAGTCCAGTGGGAGCAAGATTGGATTATTGCAAAATGCAGGCTTAAAATTAATTATATATTTATTAACTTTAAAACAATTATCCATGACATTCCCTCTTAACCTTTTCATTACTGTTTTACACAGCCTAAAATAGCTACCCATGAAGCATAAACAAGAGCATGAACAGGACATCATGCTTTCCAAAACAATTAACATTCTCATTCACTCTTTCTATCTCCCTGATGCTTGCTGTGTGTAATGAAGCTGAAAGACAACAAGGGCCATGGGCACTGGAGATACTTGTCAAGTCTCCGATTGAAGCTACTGAAGTTCTCTACTAATATGGCACATGAAAACTTAGCTAAAGTTCCAAAGTCAAACACTCAGCTACTAGAAAATAAACAAGTCATACCTTCCAAGGCAGTCTTAGCTCAATTTCACTATATATACCCTTTATAACATTGTATTTAATTACAGCATCACAGAAAATTTACTCCTGAAGTTTCCTCCTAATAACTTCTCTGAGCATATCTGTATCTATGTAGCCCTACGAGCTGGGTCTTCCAGAGAGCATTGTATTAGAAACCCAGGAGAGAGAGATTCGATCTAAACTCTTGATTTCCTGAAGTTTCAAAGCAAAGTCAGCCTGGCATGACTACCTTGATTGAGGAGAGCTGTGGGGGGCCCACAGAGGAGAGAGGAGCCACTGGTCTCTTTGTCCCACCCACTACTCCTTACATTTTGCTAGAAGTACAGTGATCAAAGTGACAGTCCAGTGCCTCCCCAGCAATACAGCCCCACCACTGACTGATTAACCAAAGAAAAAGCCCTTTGCCCGGTTGGAAAGCTCATCTATGCTAGCTGAGTGTTCAGGGTTTTAGTTTGCTCTAGAGACAGGGAAAATGTTGTGTGGTTTTAAATTCTGTCACAGAAGAAGGTGCACAGCAGGTAGGCAAACGTGCCAAGGAGGACTTTGGAATCAGGTTGGTCAGAGATTGGAAGGGATCAGGAAACACCTTGCAAATCACTGGGAGTGAGAGCGGAGGAGCAGCTCTGCAAGTCTCCCTTTTCCTTTTGGCAGTAGCTAATTAGTCTCTACGTCAGGAACAGGTTTCCAGTGAAAAGCAAAGCCCTGCACTGGCTGTTACCAAGCAATTATTCATTGCCATTCAAGCAATCATTGCTGCCTCTGAGACAGCAGCTACTTTCTTCTTTGAGAAACACAGGAGACGACTTTCCATTAGGCAGTCAGTCTTGTTTACAGGAAAATTCATACATAAATAATAGAAATAATCTACCGAGGCAAATTTTAATCTTTTTGATTTTAAGTGAAAAACCTGAGGGAAGCCACTGATGTAGAAAACAGTGAGGGGTTTTCACTCTACCTGAGGAAAAATAAAAGAAAAACCCCAAATAATGTACAACTTTTTTTTGTAAAAGATTTACCTTATTTTTTCAAAAATTATGACGTCTTCTCCAGTTGGTAAAAAAAACCCAAAACCACAGCTCCCAAGCTGGTGAGGGAACAAAGAATTTGCAGTCTTTGCTATCAAGGACTTAGTTAGTTTCAAGTGTTCAAATTCCTGATTATTTTGATAGGAAAACTTGAAAGGATAAACAAGTCTGTCCAATGCCAGGTGACGCTGAGTGGTCTTGCTGTGCAGTCTCAGGTTGCTGAAGACCCTTGTCTGAAGGCAGGTAAACAGCAGCCAGGTTGCACATCCAGAACCATCCAGAGCCATCCACAGTTTAACAGGCATTTCTTTATCTGGATATGAGCACCGTACATGCCCAGGTCTCCCCCGTGCTCAATTTCAGGGTTTTTTGATTTATAAAAAGCTAGTTAGAAATAATGAACAGGATCAAGTGGAAGCAAATGGCACAGCAGTGAGAGGGTCTGTCCTTTTACAAGCGGTGGCAGTAACAGATGAAGCAAACTGGCCTTCCCTGGCTCCATAGTCTGGCTGGGGAATTTCTCTGCTTTACAGTGGGGCAGAGCTGCAGAAATAACTGGCACGTTCCTCTTTCATCTTTACAAGAGTATTAGGAGGCTTCTCCAGGAGTTTTGCCGACTTCTCATCCTTCTGTAGCCTAAGGCAGGACGAAGGGCGGGAAGGCGGCGCGGCAGCCTGGGCTGTGCTCGGAAGCAAAGCCGGCTCTGGAGCGGACAGCGCCGGGGCTGGGGCTGGGGCTGGGGCTGGGAGTGCGGCCCTGGGGGCTGGCCGGGCTGGGACACGCTCCTTTCACGGCCGGTGTTCCGGAGAGAAAGGCATCCCCAGCCACCATCTGCCGGGCCCCGCTCCCGCCCGCCTGCGGAGCCGCGCTCGGGGGAAGCGAATGACTCATTTACCCCGCGCCGATAACACATTGCGGGGATTCTGCGGAGGACAGCTGAGCTTTTTGGTGCCTCCTGATGCCTAAAGAGCGTTTTGTTTCTTTTGCCTTCACTGCGTATGCCGGTTCCTCCGTGAGGTTTCGGAGGGCAGAACCTGTCATCCCACACGATATTACTTGCTTTGGTACATCTGCCTCCTCTGAGGTAACTGGGCTGTTGGTCCTGATGAAGACATCAGAAAATCATCTGTTAAAGGGGCTCTACTTAGCAAATAAATTACTGTTTACCTAAGAGTGCATAGCCTGCTATAAATGTTCATAAAACTTTGGATTAATGCCTTAAAATCATCTAACATTACTTTATTGTGGTTCTATTTTAGTCCTCTATTTTCAATATTTTATTTTATTTTATAATTTCATTTATTTCATTTCGTTCTTCAGCCTTCTTGTTATACTCCAACGTTGCTCTTATGCATGCCCACATGTTGCCATTTGTATATCAGGATCAAAGAAACAAAGAAAGACACCATTGCTATCTCTTTTCATCCTCCCCTGAGGATGCTGTGATTTAGTCTCTAATCTGGAAGGCACTGTCATTGGGAACAATGCCAAGTCCTTTCTTCATAGCATGTATGAGACTGAAATTACTCATTAAAATTCTTCCCCACCTTAGTGCACAGTGTTTGCTGTGGGCTGTGCTGCTGTTTGACTGTCTGTGTCAATACCATCTGGCCACTCAGCATCTCTGCCTGAGCCTGCCTTGTTATCCCTTTCTGACCCTGCCTTGGAATACTTGCAGGACTGTATTCGGATACCTTCCAAGTTTCAGCATCTTCCTTTTATAGATTTAATGGCCTCACCAGTTTTAGCTGCTTCTGGTTTTTTCAGCTCATTTGTCTTGGTTACATTTAGTTAATTGAGACTAATGTTTTGTTGAAAAATATCTCTCTTGGTCCCCAAGCTGAGCTTTTGAAGTGAGTATATTTGAGTAAAAACATTCAGATGAGCTATTAATATCACCACTGCAAAGATAATATCTCTTCACCCATCATTTCCACATTGGCCTGGAGGGAATTCCCCTTCCTGGCTGGTAGTCAAACAGTTGCCACCATGTCTGTAAGCCCAGTCTCCTTCTGACTGCTCTACTAGAGCCAATCTTACTTCTGAAGGTGAGACTGGTTTATATTACATTTTATCCCAAATGAAAGGAAAAAAAATATCTTCAGCTCCTTAGTATAATTTTATAAATTAATCTGAATTCTTGTTTGGGTTCTAAGTTTGAGTATCAGCAGATGGTGCCTGGGAGCAGGAGGTAGAAGGAGCTACACATGCTAAACCAACCTCCTTCTCATTTGCCTTGCTTAGGAACATGTGAAACTGTAAGAGCTACTTGGGACATCCCAGCACTGTCAGAGGGCCACCTCCTGAGAAACACAGTTCAGCAACAGGGAAGCACCTGGTAGACTTTTGGGGGTTTTTCTGCCCTCTTGCTTATAAAAGGACCTGCGGTTTTCTCATGTTTACAGCCAAATGTTGCAAGGGGCATACAGGTGCACCCATTTTTCTGTGTTAGAAGTAGTTCTTGGCATTCCTTCAAAGTGGGGGGAACCTGGGTTTGTCTAAATTCCAGATTTGTGTGGCTGGGGATGCCTCTACCACTGCCCTTTCCAGCCTGTCACTGTGACACACAACCACCCTCCAGCCCCTGTGACACACACTGTGCCAAGTCCCCATGGCCCAGGCACCACGAGTGTTGGTTGCTCAGCTGCTGTACTGCACTCTCTGTCCAAATGCCATGTGTACCAGCTGAAGGTCTTTCTCAAATATTTACTGGTCACATCTTTCACAGCTCCTGCCCATTTTTGTATCCTTAATGATGTGTGAGTGAATGATTAAAATTTCTACCAAAAGGAGAAAGATGTTTGGAAAAAGTTGAATCTACACCCCACAGAAGGAAGGAAAATGTCATAATGTTTGGTCTTGCATTTGGACTGAGAAACTGGTCAAATTCTCAGAGATACAGATCAAACTGAAAAACAAATCTAATTTCCTAAAACTGGAAGAAAACCCAACAGACTATATCTTAAACCAAGAAGTCATTTTATTAGGGGAGAACCAGGAGATAGAGCCAGTCCAGGAGAAGAACAAGCTCCTCCATGTCAATCTGTGACTGCACAGCACTGCTGGGAAAGTGGAAGCAGAGACCTCAGGGGGGCACAAGCCTCCTGAGTGATGGCAGCATCCTGAGCAGGGGGGTACCAGACTTTATATATATATATATATATTATTTTTTTTTTCCTGCAAAGTGAGGGTGGAATCCTCAGGCTGCATTTTAGTGGGCTGCAGAGGTTAATACCATGCCTGGAGACAGGAAGACAAACAATCACAAGACCTTCACCCACCTTCAACCACCACCTATCTACTGCAAGACACTTATGTGAGAGAGACCAGCCTGGAAGTGACTTTACTGCTCTCCATTATTATATCCTCACCAAAGACACATTAGCTGAAAAGCTGTGAGGCATTTCTAAAACTTTTACCATTACTTATTATCATGGCTGCTTTCTGCTGGATATTTCTAGCCTAACAGGCCTCTTAATATTTATAGCAGCTATCACCAAAATGAGTGCAATATGTCTTCAGTCTCTTAGTCCAGGATAGATGGGATGCAGAGAGCAGGGAAGGGGAAGGTGTTTCTCGTGGAGACCCTCATCTCCTGTGGCAATTTAGCCTGTACTAATCAAGTGGGTTGTATAATTTAAAAGGAATACTCCCAGGTAGAAAGGTAAACACATGCTTCAGAGTAAGGCTAGGTTAGGGGTTAAATAAACATCCCTGATATGCAGGGTCATTTAATGGGAAATGTTAATTGTGTTACAGAGGGCTTAGTTTTGGCAGGATAAAATGACCAGCCAGCATTTCTAGATTGCGCAGCCAAGTTGATAACAGGTATTTTTCTCTGTTATAGTCCATGGATTACCATCTAGTGACAGCAAATTACTGGTAATACTGCTAATCTGTGGCAGGGAGTTCAGAAACACAACATTGCACAGCCACACACAGCAGAAGGGCATCCCAGTGACCATGGCAGGACTTGTGCTGAGTGGGGCAGTTAACATAACACATGTTGGCACAGGTGGAAAGTCTTCAGGACAAAACATTTTTCTTTCCCTTTGGAAAGTGCATTCTCCAAACGCACTGCTTTGCCTTTAAGTCCAAAAATTGACTTCATGTTGCTAGGAGGATGTGCTGAATGAACAGAGTGGGATAACCACATTTTTATTGGATGTCTTGGTATGATATTTATAAGGTAATATTGTATGATATTAATACCAAGAAAGCACAGGGTCAGCGCTCCCTGGTCTTGCCTTCACAGCTACGGAAGAAAGCAATCCCATGAATGACACTTGAAAGAAAATATATCTCAATATTTCCATAAGAAACTTCTATTTGCTTGGATTTGCTTTTTAGTGCCCAAAATTAGACATCATAAAGATTTTTTTTAGAAATTGTTGATCATATTCCAGCTCCGAACATAAAGGCTCCTGGCAATTCTGCCATGGTCAGTATGCACAGTTCTATATTTAGGTATCTGAATGTAAGGACTCTGGCCATGATCTCCAAGACAATTTCATGAAATGACATAGAGCAGCTGCGGCTCAGCTCAGTCTTGTTATTTTCATGACCTTTTGTGCTCTGTAGGTATATTTGTAATGACCAAAGGAAAACAGTTCTGTTTTATGGGAACTTTGGGAATGAAATAGCCTTCCTTGAATATGTTTTTTGTTTTGTGTTTTATTTTAAATCTGAACAGAGCACTGAAGTCTTTGGCCTCTTCAAGTTCAATAAAGTGTTTAAATGCTGAAACATTTTCACTCTTGGCTCATTACTTGGGGCCTTCAGTATTGTTTGAAAAGGAGCTATTTATGGGTTATCAAACAACTGTGCTGGGAGAAAGGAATTTAAAGAATGTCCTTGAGCCCTTGGGGAGCTTTGCAGAACAGGAACAACAACAACTTGTGCCAACCCTTAGTGCCTCCCCAGCCAGGTGCCCTTTTGCACCTGCCTGCTGCTACAGTGGGATCCTCCCCACAATGACATGGGGACAGGGTCCAGAAATGGCATCACTGTATCTCTTTAAAGATATGTCAGGTGCTGTTCTTGAAAGGGTTTAGTTGGGATGGATTCTACATAGGACCAAAATAAAGAGTAGATGTCCCACAAGAGAAAATTCTGATCAAAACAGAGCCCTGATATTATTTCTTCTGGGAGAATATGCAGTGATGTTTAAAGCAAGTTAATGAAATATTAGTATGAATCTCTTTTAAACACAGCATATTTTGTAGATGACAATGACAACCAGAAATCATAACAGAAAACTCACTCATTTCTTATTATTAACTTGAGTGATGGGCAGAAGGAAAGTGCCTCAGACACAGTGCAGGCTCATATGCCCATCCTGACCCTCTTCTGGCTCCTGCTCTCTTTCCCCATTGGGGCAATTTCATCAGGGAGACAAAAATTTTGTCCCATCGTCGTAGACAGGAGAGCAAGGATTCTCTGCCATTTGAGAGGTGGCTGCAGGGACTTGTTGCAGAGCTCTGTTAGCAAATCTCAGGGACATGTCAAGTCCAGGAAACCACTGTCCCTGCCTGCTGATACACCAAAGAGAAAACACTGAGAAAGAAGAGATGTATCTATTGAAAGAGCAGTACCAGCCCACAAACTGGCATTCAGACAGAACATGCACAGAGTACATTTCAGTCAGAAACCTTCTAACCCCAGACACTGAGATTTTGCAATAAGTTCTCTAAGATTTTCACAAAGCAAATGCTTTGCTCTTTTGCCAAAGAAAAGGGGCTGGCATCTGGAAGGGATGACACCATCTGGGCTGTGAGACTGCAGGAGATGAGACTTAGTGACCTGGCTGGCTGTTCTGGGTCTCTGTTGTTCTCTGCCTTCAAGAACTTTCCCTCTCTGCTCCCTCAGTTACTCAGCATTTCTAAACCTTCTTATTTGTCCTCAAGTGGGTGTAAATGTTACACTGTCTGTAACTAGAAAAAGCATTATCCTCATCAAAACCAAGTAAATTAGTACCTTATTGCAGCAAAGCAACCTGAACTCTGATTTAGACAGTTGATATTTGTGTTATCTTGGTGTTTTTTAGCTCAGTAGGAAACAGCTACTGTATAAAGCCCTCTCTATTGAACCCAGTATCTCATGCTTTAAATATGCTCAGCAGTGCCTGAGGGATGCACTTCCCACTTCAAACTCCTCTGTGCCCTGGATAATCACTTGTGGACAGTCAGGAAAAGCAATAGCTGCTGGCAGAAATCAGCTCACCAAACCCTATATTCCTCCTGTAAATCTGAGGAGATAAAAGAGGGATATGTCAAGAGCTCTGCTTATGTCCTAAGTCATCTACTGATGAATAACAACAGAAGGCCTCTCTCGCATCTTCTGCCCAGCCAAAACCTGACACCAAGGAAGGGCTGTAAATTCAGTACATGAATTTTGAATTTGTTTTACCAGCAATGACATTCTCTCCTGAGTAGGATGTGAGAAACTAGGAAAAGAATTTGAACTCCAACTGCCTTCCCATGAGCCAGGGAGACCATAGAATCATAGCATGGTTTGTGTTGGAAGGGATCCAAAGATGATCAAGTTCCAATGCCCCTGCTGTGGTGAGGGACACCTTCCACAAAACCAGATTTCTCAGAGCCTCATTCAACTTGGCTTTGAACACTTCCAGAGATGCGGCATCCCATCTTCTCTAGGCAACTTCTTTGGTGCCCCTCAAATCTCATAGACAAGAATTTCTTTCTACTACGTAATTTAGGCCTACTCTTTTTTAGTTTGAATCTATTGCCCCTTGTCCTTCACTACATGCCCTTGTAAAAATTCTCTCTCCATCTTTTTTGTAGGGTTCCTTCAGATACTGAAAGGCACAATGAAGTCCCTCCAGAATCTTATCTTCTTTAGGCTGAACAATCCCAATTCTCCCAGCCTTTCCTCATAGCAGAGGTGCTCCAGCCTTATTGTCAGGTGGTGGTCCTCATCTGGACTTGCTCCAACAGGTCAATGTCCTTCCTGTGCTGAGAATCCCAGAGGTGGATTCAGTGCTCCAGATTTGGTCTCACAAAAACAGAGTAGAGGGGCAGAAAAAACTTCCTCAACCTGCTACCCTCACTGCTTTTGATACAGAAATACACCGGAGGAATGCTGCCTGATTGAGGAAATAGGCAGGCTGTTTCTTTAAGGGCATAAAAAGATCAGTGTCTGAAAACACAGATCTCCTGACACTATAGGGATGGCATTTGCTGTATGACATTACATGAATCTTAAGGTCATTTAGAGTGAGGTCTCTGCTTGGCTTTTACACTTCCACAGCACAATGAGGTATTTAAAATATGTGTAGAATCTGACACTTAGGGACATGCTTTAGTGTTTGGCTTGGCAGTGTTAGGTTTAACAGTTGGACTTGATGATCTTAAAGGTCTTTTCCAACCTGAATGATTCCATGATTCTATACTTGCTCAGTTGTTCCTGTTGGACAGGAGGGGCACTGCCAGGGTCCTCACTGTGCACTCAGAGCTGACAATATTCATAGGCATTTTCCAGATTTCCTGCCTAAAAGTAACCTGAATTTATCATCTGGCAAACTTGGAAGTGAAGTCTAGTTTTTATCTGTCACAGAGCAGACAGGAGTGGAAATGAAGGTTCATTACTTTCTCTCCGGGACTGCAGTGCTGCCCATCTCACCCACTGGCTGCCTACTGACAGACGGGTCGCTCTGTCTTCATAGCTGACAAGGGCTGCTGCAGACGCCACCTCACCCCTGATCTGATTATGTCGAGATGAGGGAGGATGTGGTTCTGAAACCTTGAACGCCCTTCACTCTCCAACTGCTCTGCTGTGTGTGGGCTCTTCAGTTTTCTCCTGGATGAAATGATTTCATTAGGTGATTTCAAAGAGCTGGATGGAGCAGAGCCACCTGCTTTCTCAGAAGGAGAGTCTCATCAGCTTTCCTGGAATTGATAAAGCATATGTGAAGGGGATGTCTGCCTGCCATGAAAACCTTACTTTAAAGACACAGCTCCAAGATTTCTTTCTTTGGAGAGCAGAGAAACAGACCATCCCTTTGCCTCTTCTCCCTCCAATCCTTTCTCTCCCCTTTACCCAGGCATTTTTGTTTACATTATTCTTCCAAACAGTTTAGGGATATTTGTCAGTCACCAATATTTTTATTCTAGTACATGTAAGCCAATATGGATACACAGGAATAAATCCCCATGGGGGAAACCCCACTTCTGGAATAAAAGGTTTTTTGATTTCTAATCTGCAGTGGTAAAATTAAAACAAACAAACAAACAACAACCCCTTGATCCTGGTGTAAGACCATGTCTGGGGGTGTATTACCAACATGGTTGTAATCATATGCAGTGCCATGTCAGCACATGCTGGTGCAGCTCTTCTACCAAAAAGAGCTGCTGCATGGTTAGAAGTGCTGCTCTTGAAACTCCAGGAAGGTGAATTCCTGTGCCTGCCTGTAGAGTGAAATGGGTATGGCACTTGAGGAGTGCAGACTGGGCATCCACATTCCTGTCTGTCCATGGGCTGCACAGAAGAACCATTTCTGAGAACAGATGGAGGCTTGGGACTAAATTGCCTCCAGTAAGAAAAACGATAGCTGATGGAGATTTTTCTAATAGGAGTATCTACTGCCTCCAAAGTGGGGTGATATTAGCAGCTCATTTCATGCAGATCATAATGTAGCTATCTAATCTGCCTTTAAATGGTGGCCTGCCTGGTTGTTGCAGTACCATTTCCCAATTCTCTTTCTGTCCTGTAAAACAAGCAGTATTAGAGCCATAACTGAAGCTACCAATTGTGGGATGGCCTGTTATCTTTTTGATAAACACCATAGACTATTTGCTCAGCTTACAACTGACATTTTTTCATTGCAATCCTTTAAACCTATATTCTGGAAAGCCAGTCTGCCTTTCTGCAGTGTGTGCACTCAGTAGCTGAAAGGTAGAAGGCAGCACTCAGTTTTCCTGATGATGCAAAGGGCAGACAGAATCTGCTGCTCTCCTGTTGTGCTACTGCCTTTGTGGGCCTGGCAGATCAAGGGTTTTTGGGTAGGAAATGTGGCTGGGTAAATCAGGAGGGATCATGTAAGTGCAGAATGAAAGTGACGTTCCATGAGGTTTTTTATCTTAACGGAATTTTTAAAATTACAGTTGGTTTAATCTTCTATATTGCTTTTGCTCAAAAGCTGAGGGGTTGCTAGTTAGATTATGGGAAACATGCACCCTCATGAGATGGTTTTCTAAGACATTCTCAGAGCTATAAGAGAAAAACAGCTTTTCCTCTCAGCATAAGTATAGTCTGCTGTTTTCTCCTGTGATCTTCAGAATAGTTACTATTTAATTATTGATATTTACAACATGGCAGTAGTTAAATGTGGCTGCTGTTCTGAAGGTAATCTTTATATGCCTACATTCAGCTAGAAAAATATTTGTATTATGATGAGTCACAGGAACTGATTTAAAATGCTTCATGTAAACATCTATACAACCTCTATCTGCAGCCTGAAATTCTTGGCGTAAGCAGTGGGTGCTGACTGAAGCCTGCAGGGTTTAATCTGACTGTTGTTTCCCTTTGCTGACACGCAGGGAACCGTGTGCTTGCTCCTGTCTCTCCTTGTCTGGCGGTGCCCGTGCCCGGGTCGGTGCAGGGGGAGCCGAGGCCCCTCGGTACCGCCCTGCAGCCAAACCCTCCTGCTGCCTCCGCCATGGGACACAGCCTCAGGGCTGCCAAACCTGCTTCGCTTTTCTGCCTTTAGATTTTGGCGTTGCTTCCCTGAGGGATCTGCTTGCAGAAAAGCTCTCTGCAGCGACAGGAAAGGCACTGCTTTCCTCCTGACAGGCATCCCCAGCCCTGGCCTTTGCTGCTGGGATTTCTCTGGATGCTTGAACTTCCTCTATCGTGTGCATTAGCAACAGTGCTGGAGAGAAGCGGCTGAAGGCACCAAGAGCAGCCACGTTGCTGGATGGGGCATACCCCTGAGGAAACATCCGTGAGAGAGCCCAGGCACTGCCTCTCTTGAGTACCAGGAGGCCCCAGCAGCAGGCGCTGGGGTGAGGATATTTTGCCCTCCCTTCTGCTGAAAGCACTCTGGCTCTGGCTGCTGACAGCTGACATTCCTCCAGCTGACATTCCTTCTCCCTGCCCATCCAACTGGATGGAAGGTTTCGTTTTCAGTAAAAATCAGACCAAGGGACCCATTAAACAATCTCACATTAGGGCTTAGAAGACTGAGTAGTCTCTCTTGCATGTTAGTCATGCAAGGATTTTACACTGGTGGATGGATGGGGACCCATTTCCTAAAAGTGCCCTGGGTTCCAGTACACAGTGGTTCATGCTCTGGAAAAAGTGGGCTGTTGTTCAGACCTCTGCTGATCTACTGCTCTGGGGACAGTCTGATGAGGATTAAATGATTCGTCTGAGGCCACCAGCTTTCTCAGCTGCTTGCCACTCCCAAAGAAATGGTATTTTCCTTCATCAGACTTGACTAATTGTAAGCCTTTAAAAATGGCACTTCCAAAATAGAGGGATCTGCTGAGTGAGTTATTAGTCATCCTTATCTGGGAGGGAAGAGACGGTTGCTGTAACAGCTTCTTTATCTCTGCAGCACCATGTTCTCCTGAGAGGGGGCTGTGGGACACCAGGTGCTGGGAGCTGCCAGACACCTTCCTCCAAGAGGAGCAAAAGGTAGCACAATGTGTTTCTGAAAGGCTATCTGCACTTTCCATAGCCTGGCTTTGTTTTTAAAAGCTGCTTATTTTCAACAGGTTGTAACTAACAAAGCCACCTGTATTTTTGTGTTGATGTCTGACACAGGTTGGGTTTTGGGTTTTTTTATACAAATAGAGGAAGCTCAGTGGATGGATGGATGATCCAGCTCTGTGTCTCAGAGCTTGCAGCAGACTCTGAATGTCTGACTGGGAATATTCTCACTCTGCAGAAGTGTGATCCTCTGTTTGCAGGCACAACAGAGCCCAGAACACATTTTGAAGAATGGTTGAATTCACTTCCATACGTCCTCTGATGCCCTTCCTCTTGGGTTTAAAATGGTTTCTCACATTTCCAAGCTTGACTGTGTTGTGACTCCTTTTCTGTGCTGATGAAGAAGCCTCCAGAAAGCATATTGAGCATGTTATATATTACACATATGTGCAACCCACTGCTGGGAAATGGCTAGGACTGTACCGAACTGGTCTTGTCCTAAATGGGAACATGACAGCATCACTGTGTCTTCTCTCTTTAATCCACATATGTCTTGAGAAAGAAGAAAACACCCTTATTTGAAACCTCTTTTCACTATGTCCCTTCACCCTTTCCCTCCCACAGCAACCCCTGGAGAAGGCTGCCCACCACAGCCATTCAGTGTAACTGGTAGATGTCTTCAATTGAGGTTTGAGTTTGGTCTGCAATTCAGAGGTTCACTCATTGATATTTCTGATCAATTAGCAAAACACTTATTCTCCAGAGAAACTGGCAGTGATCTACCTGTCTGAAGTAACTGAATTGCTGTCAAACTGTCCATCCCACCTCTCCTTTGCATAATGCACTCTGAGAGAGAGCCTGTTTAATACAGCAGCATTGCCTAAGAAATGACATTTGGCTTTTGCCTTAGCAGAGGTTTTATAGTGTCTCACCACCTTTCCCATTATTTTCCCATTACAGGTTTTATCCCTAACGAGGCTGAGAACAGGGGCTGCTTTGCTCTTCTCACAGAGATTGTCACAAATGAATTTACCCCCAGTTTCTTGGAAAGACCCATCAGCACTGAGTTCACTGATTAGACCCTGGGAGTCTAATCAGCAAATTGCTCTGGTGCAGCAGAGAGATGTGTCTCTGCCAAGCCTTGGCTACTGCAAGTTGAGGAGCTGCTCTGCTGTTTTCATTAGCTGTGACATCCACATAGGCATTAATGGGTCAGGTTTTGCTCCTTATCAGGGGCTTTCAGTCCTGTTGTTCGGACACTTCTTTGATAAAGGAGTGCACCTGCCAGGTTGATAACATGGTTTGTTTTTAATGAGACATGTATTTCCATACCAAATACACAGTATTACTTGAAAAAAATAAAAATAATTTTAAATTTAGTATCTCTCTTTTGTTTAAAACATTCCAGGCAAACTCTGTATCAAAAAGTATTCACAATTTCTGTTTCAGAAATTTTCTGTTTTCTTTTTCCATCAGCAGAATTGACCTCATCTGGGCACACAGAGGGGATGATGTTATTGTCAGGGGATGAGGTTAACATAAGGTTCCTAAGGCTCTCATCCTGTATGCTCATTTTCCTCTGAAAGAAAAACAGAAAAAAATGCATTAAGCCATTTTAGAAGTCAGAGTATCTAATCCAATCCCTTCAAGCCCCTCACTACAAGAAAAACATTGAATTGCTGGAGTGAGTCCAGAGAACAGCAAAAAAACTGGTGAAGGGTCTGGAGCACAAGCCTGATCAGGAGCAGCTGAGGGAGATGGGGGTGTTCAGCCTGGAGAAAAAGAGGCTCAAGGAGGACCTTACTGTTCTCTACAAGAAACTGGAAGGAGGTCAAAGCAAGTTGGGAAGTGGTGTCTTCCCCCAAGTAACAAAAAGAAACAGGCTCAAGTTGTTCCAGGGAAGGTTCAGACTGGATATTAGAAAAAATTTCCTCACCAAAAGGGCTATCAAGCTCTGGAACAGGCCACCCAGGAAGGCCATGCAGTTACCATCCCTGGAAGCCTTTAAGTTACATGTAGGTGTGGCACTTAGAGACATGGTTGACTGGTGACTTTGGCAGTGCTGGGTTACTGGTTGGACTCAATGAAGCTGGAGGTATCTGCCAACCTAAATGATTCTATGAAAAATCTTCTCATTCAGAATACACCACCTACTTATTGATCACGATACAGAGTTTATATCTTTCCATACATAGCAAAAGGTTGTGAATAACTGATGATGTAATAAATTTTGCTTCAGCACATGCTTCTGGTTAAAGTCATATATGGAAGTGCTCACAGTTTCCGTTATGGTTTACAATACGGGACAAAATGTCTAATGGAAAATTTAGATCACTTTGCTCAGAATTTAGCTAGGTTAAGACATTGCTGAAAAATTTCCTTTTCCATTTATACACATATAAATGCAGAGAAATTTCCCGTTTAATGATAGACCAGATATGTGTCATCACAGTGACAGCTAGCTAAGTCCCCTGGCTGATACAATACTATTTGTCAAACAAATGGCAAGGAGAGCAGGTTGCAGGAGCCTCTCTGCCAACAAAGTGCCTCCTGCCAGCACTGTAGGTGGCTGATGGACAGCTCCTTCCAAACAAGGACAGTTACATAATAACTCCACTCTGTGTCACTGGTGATGCTAATGTATGCAAATACTGCTATAATGAATCCAATTAGATTTCTCTGTACACAGAAATATGCCAGACTACCATATCTAATACCATGATAAGGAGAAAGAAGAGGACTTCAGCCTTGGAAACATCACCCATGTCTCTGCTCCTGGAGTCACTCTGCACTGGGCTGGGGTCCTGGTACACAGCAAAACTCCCAGCTCCTTCTAAGTCCTGGTGGCAGTTGCAGCTGGAAAAAGAGGCACTGCAGCTAAGGGGGTGCAGAGGCTGGCATTGCTCACTTTACCAGGCTGAAGTAGCTTCAGAGGTACAGCTGGTCAAGGCCAACAGAGTAAAAGGGACATGTGGATCCTGATCACCTGCTTTATATTTTCAGGAGCTTATATGCACTTTTGTTACAGAACCATAGAAGAGCCCATGCTGGAAGCAGCTATGAAAAATCTTCTGGTCCAACCTCTTATGGGAAAAGGAACCTATTTAGCACCCTGGGACTGGCCCAACTTGAAAACCTCCAGTGATGGGTACTTGTCCTGGGTTGCAGTGTAGGATGTACACAAAGTATTTGTTCTATCACCATCTTCATGAACTGTTGAAACCAGGTGGGCTAGTGTTTTCCCAAGCCCCCTGCCTCTTCTGCTAATGGCCTTTGGGGTTTCTTCTGCTAATGGCCCATTAACGCCTGGCCCATGAGTCACAGGTAATTCCCTCCAGGGGTTATCTCTGTTTAATGGGCCATCAAGGACCCACTTCACAACTCCTCATGCTATTGTGAGATGCTCTGCCCAGGGGGAGGAGCCAAGCATTCTCACCTGGATATAAGCTGGTATGTGGGACAGTGCACTTAGCACTTATCCACTGGATTCCCAGAGGAGCAGAGCTACCAGACCTTTCTACAGGATCACTGCTTCAGGAAGAGCACCTCACGTGGACGGTTTCCACCATCCTGCTCAGGTTGTATTCTGACTCTGTCAGTGATCCTTTGTGTTATTGCATTTATTTTATTTTTCTTTTTCCTTTCTTCTTATTACATTATATCTCTGACTTGGAGCCTCTCATTCATTTTGCTTTCAAACCACAACAGTACTCTACCATATTCTTGGGAAGGTTGTTCCACTGTAAAAAATGTCTTTATTCTATCATGGTTGGGTTATTGCTTTCTCTTGGTTTCATGACAAATCTCTTTGAGTGTTTTCAGCGCAGTGAACAGACTCTGCTGAGCCAGGAGGCTGGATGGGGAAGCTGCTGGCTGAGTAGTCATGAATGAGACACTTCCAGACTTCATGAAAGAGAGGTTGTTATTTATAAAGGAAATTTTTCTTCAGGGCCTCCTGTACACTTACTATGTTCTGGTTCCTGCTGATCAATGTTTCTGTTGTGTTGATTAATCAACTGATCTTGTGAAGAGTTTTAATCAGCTTCAGTGTTGCCAGGAACTAGCCCCACTTCAAGTGAAGGAAACACGACTGTCAGCAGCTGACAGGACATGCAGCTGCTCATTGGGCCTGAGGCTGAATGCTTGGGATGGTATAAAGGCAGATTCTGGGAGAAGAAAGGAAGATGCTGGAAAATACAAGAAAAGAAAAAAGGACAACTAAAATCCCAGGAGGCCATTGCTGTGAGCTATGACTCTGGACAAGGCACTGGCACTATGAGCATGGCAAACACGCAGGTGGTCAGAGTGGTGTCCAGTGGGAATATCTACTGCTTGGATTTTTAGTGACTAAACACTGCATAGACTTCATTTAGCTGTATTTATACCATTGGCCCTGATCCCTAGGGCACAGATTGACTTAAAATCATAAGATTTTCTCTGTAATATATTTGTATTATTTTTCATTTGTTTTGTAAGCTGTGGATTCACCCAAATTCATATGCTAAATTTTTTTTCCCTTGTGGTGACAGGAACCACAGCAACAAGCACTGTGCATGTGTGAGTTTGTCCAGCTGTTCAAAATTCAGTGAACCTGTGGGTACTGCTTCAGAGAGACAGAACATGCTGCTGCAGTCATCTGGGGAGGGCAGCTGGCTCAGATGTGGCAGTCAGCAAGCTGTGGCCATACTGTGCCACACAGCTGCAGACAGGCCAATGCACTAGTGGGGCATTCAATTTTATGCAGCCTGTGCCCCTTTAGACGGGCACTGCTGCAATGGTTCATGTCAAATTCCTACTGCCCATCTTCCCAACACAGACATCACGCTCCATCTTAAAGACCTGTTAGTTTCCCTGCTCAAATGGAGCACAGATTACCCAGGTCCAAGCTGCTGGAAATACTTGCTTTGATCCCCATGGATGCAGGGCTTCTGCAGTGCTTCCCAGGGTATGCTGGAACAGTTCCCCTGCACTCCCACACCCACTGGAGGTTCACAGCCCATCCAGTGGTCCTCTCCTAGCAACTGGCACTGATGCTGATCTGATGGCTGCATTTCACAATGAGATCTGCTTTCTTTGCACTGGCAGGGCAGCTCCAGCCTGGTGTCTGCCTGGTCTGGCTGCAGCTTTGCAAGGCACAAACTGTCTGCCTCATACATCTCATGGTACATCTCTTCTCAGAACTTTAACTAGTTGGTGGTTAAGTTTGTCTTACAGTGTCAATAGATTTCCATCCCTGGCCGCTGGGTACCAGCCAAGGAGGAGAAGTGGTTTCTTTTCACTATCTTGAGTAAAAAATGCCCTTTCCAGGGCTGACTCCCCTAGCAGCCACCAGTGACAATGACCACTGGTCACCATTAGCACAGCTCCCCCACCTCACTGGCAGCTGTGCTGGAGCCTGCTCTAAAACCACATCTTTCTAGGACAAAACTCCCTCTGCCTTCAGCCTGGTACCAGAGTTGCACTGCAGATTTTTACCCTGATGAGAGCAGAAAACTGATCAGCCATGAGGTGCAACCAATGATCATCCCTTCTACAATCCAGTTCCTTCCCATACATTCTTTTATGAATTTTCATATTCCTACAATGTATTTTTCTAATGACTTAATTATATTATCTCTATACTAAATATGTGCTAAGTGAGATCCTATTGTTTGCAGCTGTTGATCTGTAAACATGAGCTGAAAGGGAGTCTAGGAATGCGCTCCACAGAAATTTGCACTCACAGTTATGGATAGAGAAGAGTAGAAAAAGGACAATTTGCTACTGATAAAACAAAAGAATTTCTATAAGTACTGAAGCATATTAAACTTCTGGATTCTTCTGGAATCTCCCACCAAGGAGTGAGAATTACAGCTGGAAGCTCTGAGCACTACCTTCAAGATCACTCACTAATAGAGGCCAGTTCTCTGGCAGGGGAGAATTCTTACTTGGATTTACCTGAGCTCTAAGGAAGCGCCGAAGCCATTTGCTGATAGGAATCTTCACTTGAACATGAGCTAAGATTTGGGTTGATTCCTTCCTTTAATAACTTACTTCTGATATGAAATTATCTCCCTTTTTAAGGCCAGCAGAGATCCCTCCTTGCTGTTTGCAGTCCAGCTTCTTTCTGTTAATCCAGCAGATAGGATGTCATGGCTTACCACTCACATCTGATGCTCTTTGCCTCTAATGCTTTCCTGTTAATTTATTTCCCGCTAACATTAATTAGAATGATCAAAGTCAGGCTGAGGCTTGTGGTATCATTCACTCACATTCTTCTACCTCTCCTACTTTAAACTGCATCTAGATTGCTTACTATAATTTTGCATCCCAAAGCCCACTCAATAATATTGAATATTGAAATATATAGAATAATTAATATTATCATGCTGCATATCTTTTAATGCCATATGTAACCATTTCCTCATTTGTGTGTCCTGCTCAGTTCTCATGTACCACAGTTGTCTCACCTCAGCTTCTGTCTGCTCTTTGAGGGATCACAGGCAGGCACAACCCCTGACAACTGACCTGCCCCATGCTCAAGCACACCACTGCTTCAGTGCTGCACATGCCACAATAAGGCCTCACAGCTTTAGGGCTTTGATGTTTCACTTTTGCCTATCATTGACCTTGATCAAGGCCACCAGATGTTTAAAATCATCACAGTGTTGAGTGGACCCTAGCTGGTTTTACTCACCTGGCTACATTGTCTGCTGAAGAAGGTTTCCTTTTGAGTAGGAGGTACATAAAGCTTTAGCAAATCTTGGAATTTGCCTTTTGTCATTAACGTTGGCATCTGCTCCCCAGCAGAACTGGAAAGACAGTGGCAAGAAAGGCATATATCAGCCTCACAAACTGAACTTTGTGGTTTAATATGTAGTTGCCACTGCATACTGAGGGTTTGTAACAGAAGTTTTTAATTGAAATTCATGAATTGCTGATAGACAGATTTCCAAAATTATTCCACTTACCATCAATCTGCCAGCATAAATGACTGACAAGGTACACAATTCATATAAAAATCCCTCTTATATCCATTTTATCAGGCTTGGCTACACAATTCTGTCCATTTTCCACAGAAAATCAATAGCAATAAATAGCTGTCACATCAGGGCCATCACAGTGTCAATAATACAGATTTTTTTCCAGGGCCAAAACATCGGCTGGCCTAGTTTTTCTTTCAGAGAGATCATCTAGGGATCTAGAAACACCAGAAATGAGAGAATTGTTGAAATTACTTTTGGAAGATTTCTTCAAAAGAAGTCACAGCCTTCTTTGTGAGGAGCTGGGCTAATCTTCCAGAGACCAGTCCAACAGCTCAACATCTATTTTTGTTCAGAAATAATTTTCTATCTGGAGTCTGGCATTTCAATTATCTTGAGTTTTTCCAAGAAAATTGATGATAAAATTAAATTAATTTTCTTATTTTATATATTAAATATTCACTCAGGCTCCATAGCTAGGCCTTCTTATAAAATTAAAAAAAAAACAAAACAAACCTTTCTTCTCTATGTCCAGCTGGGCTGCATGGAAAAGCCTTCAGGTAGGACTGTGCATCTTGAGCTTTTCAGTTATTCCTGTTCTTTGGTGGGAATTACCTTTGGGCCCCAGTGCTGTGGAAGCACCATGTTCTGGCACTGAGCTCCCTCAGTCCCTCCTTTCCCAGGTCCATAGAGTCTGTACTTGGAAAAGGTTGTTGTGCAGAGGTGGTTGAACCATGAGGTATCTGCAGCACCCCGGTATTGCCTGTCCTTGCTGTCAGCAGCTGCCATTAGGCAGCATTTGACTTTATTTCAGTGGTGCTCCGGGAGGGATCAGTGAAGAGCCTGTTCTGAGCAGGAGCAACCTGCCATCACTCCACAGACCTGACCTGGACCTGGAAACTCTTCTGACTCACAGAGCTGAGAGGTTATGAGTGGAGACAAGGAGATAACAAAGCCAAGCAGCTGAGAAGGAAACTATTTTCTGGAAGGAGCTGTTGTTGATTAAATTCAGATTTAAGAATAAAACCAACAAGTAATTACAATTGTTTTGAAAAGGCTCTTTTTCAAAATGATACTGCAGTTTTTAACTTGGGTGATTTAAAGGCTCTCTGAAAGGCTGCACTGGGGCTACCAGAGGGTCTTGAAATGAGGAGTTCTCCTGGGAAGGTCAGTCACATCCTCACACAGATCAGCTTGCTTCTGAGTGTCATTAACATGAGGCTCAGTCTCTACCTGGTCCTGAACACCACATAAAAGAGGTCAGTGTTGAAAGATCTACAATAAAAAAATCACATATTATTGTTAGTTTTTTTAAATGCTCCTGCCCTTCTTAGAGAGCTGGCAGGAGGCAGAGGATGAAATAGGCCTTTGGCCAAGGTCATCCAGAAAAGCATCCTGACAGCAGACTGGGCAGAGGAGTCAAGCCTTGCACCTCAGTCTGATCCCTGTGCTGGAGACCTCAAACTGTATCAACTGTCTGAATTTCACTGACACAATGACCATCCTGACTCCAAGTGTGCAAATCTTTTCTTCTTTTCCTGTTCTTTTATGTGTAGGCAGAACTGCCCTACAGGGTGGTTTTGATTGTGTTTATTTGACTCCATTTGATCCTTGTAAGTCTATTTTATATCACTCAAATAAAACACTTCTCCACTGTAAGGCAAGAACAGCTTTTTGTCATTTATCCCCTTGCCCTTTTATAAACAGACTGTGTTAGTGCTAAGTAGAACAGGAGCAGCTCAGAAGAAACGTCTATTTTCATGAGGGATGAGTCTGAGATTCTTCTATACAGGGTCATTGGAAAACTCAGGAACCCCTTCCTCAGTGCAGAGATGTGCTGGGTGCACATTTAACCTCCCAGCACTTCCAACTTGTGCTGCCTGTCAGTGATGCTGATGCTTCCAACCTTCCCATGAGTGTGCAAAGTGCTCGAGCTATTAAATAACTGCTGCATTTCCACCCCATACTGGGTTGCATCTGCGCTGACAGGAATTTTTCCTAGGACTATAAGTCTGTGATATATTTTTTCATCTGTGGGTCAAAGGCAGAGGTTTCAAACTGACTCTGGCTACTGATAAAGAAGGGCTCCCAGAGACACTGGCTTCTCCTTTTCCCCAGCAGCTCATAAGCAGAAGTTGCATAAACCAAAGAGATCTCCTAGGAGAATGAATGCAGGGATATCTCACTTTGCTGTTTGTCTCTCCAGCTCCTGTCCATAATTATCTTTTTAAGGGATATGGACTCTGCAGAAGAGTCTTGGTGTGTATGACTTCTTCAAGGACAACAGAACTGGAGGAGACTGAAACTCCCTGGAATAGGTTATGGAGAAGCAGGACATCTGTGAGGCCGTCCGTCAGTTGCACTGCTCTTCTCATTGCTGTGCAGATGCTACAGGATATTGGTGGTGGCCTTGTTTGCCTTGTTCCTGCCTTGTCCTTGGGAAGAAAAGAGATAACACCTGTTTACATGGAGCATGAAGAAAGGATAGGATGTTGTGAAAAGAAACTCACTGACTGAACAGGAGTAACCAGAGATGGAAGCTCATTACACTTTACAGACCGGGCAGTAATCTGTAAAGCATCTGTGTAATCTGTCAGTGCCAAGGTGACAAGCAAATGGGTCAAGACTAGAGATGGTGAAAATAGTTAGGATGAGAAGACACCTATTTTGAAAATCTCATTTCTCCATTTCATCCTAAGAGCTCTGAGGCTAATCCAGCAGTTTTGTTTCTGAGTGTGACTTCTAAAATCTCTTCAACTAATTCACTGCCTTCTATTTGGGGAAAAGCCTTGAGAGGTGCTGCTAATGAAGACAAATGAAGGAAAAGGAACTTGACCCCCCAGAGTATGAAATTTTGCTCATTAACTTGCGCTTCCAGTTGGCTGATTGATATTATTTGGATGTAGGTGGGGTAATTAATGACAGGAAGTAATGCAGCAGGATATGAGTTGTGCAGAATTCGCCTCGGTAAATCTGCCTTTTATTATGTCTTGCCATATTTATGTGCACTGTATTTGTTATGCCCCTGCCTGATGTAGTTACCACCTTCATTTGGAATTTCCTTAACTTAATAGTTTTCTTCATTCTTTTACATTATTTTGGGATTTTTTTTTGTTTTGTTTTGTTTATGTTTCTCTAAGTGACAATTTCCTGGTCTGTTTTTAGTAGCATGAGGATGCATTTTCATGGTCATATGGAACATTTCAGCATGTGAAACACTTCTCACAATAGAAATTGCCACTGAGATGAACTATACTTCCTTCCTTCTTCACTGGACAGGCTTTGGGATTGCCAGTAAATTAATGATCACAAATCTCCCATGTAGTCTCACTCACATTATTTCTCTACCCCAGAAGGAAATGAGCTAAATATGAAATTTTTTACATTTTTGAGGCGGGTGGAGGGTGGAAGAACTCTTTTTAGATAACACATTGTTATAAATGCAATGGCAAAAATCGGATTAACAAAGAAACAATTTATTACTAAAACAATCCCAATCACCGATAAAAAGAGAAAACCACAAATAGGATTCACAGCGCAGCGCTGGGTGGATGGGGGGACCGCACTCTAAGGCACGGTTTTCCCAAATCCACATGGAGCAGATGGCTACTCGGGGTTTTATAGGGGTTTTCATGTCCGGAGGTGAAACAGGTGCCCAGGATAGTCCAGCAAATATTCCAAATAATTTTCGGATGGGCTTCCCAGATTTGTCGGACTCTGCAGATCGTATTCCGGGAAGGTCCTTTCACATGCGGATGGAGCTCGCCGGCCCATGGTTATTTCAATGTGTATTCCTTGGCGGAGAATTCTCTTTTCGTTTGGAGAGGAATTTCTCTGTCTGGGTGCGATGCCGATTCTTATCTGGGTTGGCTAGTGTCTTTGTTACTCCTGATGGCCCTTGTCCTGTTGTCCTGTTCTTTTTGTCCCAGGACTGAGGACGGTGGAAACCTGGCTGGGGAAAAGTTCCTACGGACTATACTCTTTTTACATTTTATATTAATACCAATCTAACATATCTTGCTATATTCTTTTATGACGAATTTTTACCCAATGTCACATTTATCACAACATTCTCCTGGGAAGAAAATTGTCTTACGGTTTAAGCCAAAGGAATTTAAACCTGTAAAATACCACCATGCTTTTTATTTAGCTCCTTGATGTATGAACAATATATCACCAAAGGAAAAGATGAGCTTAGAACAGTGAATGATGTGAAATGACCTCTGGTAAGGTTCTGTAAGTATTTATGCATGTGATTAATTTTACATAAACTTACTGGGTTGATAAGAGAATCTACCCCAAAAAAGTTATTGACCTTAATCTTTGTCTGAATGATCAGGCTGTTGCTATGAGTATTTTTACCCAGGTTTCTCAAAGAATACTGTGTTTCGTACATTTATCTGTCCACCTGTCTTTTACCAGCCCAAGCTGCTTTGAATCCTTTGACATAAACCTGGCACTTCCACTTGAGGTCATACAATGAAACCTTTTACATAATGAATAGCTCATTAAAACAAACAAACAAACAAAAAAAAACAACCAAAAAACCCCCCCACAAACAAAAAATAACATTGTTTTATGCAAGATGGAAAGCAGAAGATGGAAGAAAGTGCCAGGACAGATTAAGAATCTGAAATTCAGAATAAGTGCCTATGTAAATGGAGCTCCTATGATCATTCAGCACATATGAGCACAGGTTCTCAGGAGGCAGCCAAAATAGGAGTTACATCTTGGGGCTGCACGGCAATTGTTTGTGTCTACCTCTCTGGATCAAGGAGACTGAGACTGCTTATCTGCGAGTTGAAGAAGGGAAAATGACCTCACACGTCCTGCAAGGAAGAACATTCAGATGAGCAATTATCAGACAATAGCTGACGCTCTGGCATTTCCTCTTGTAACAATAACTTGATTGCTTGCATATTTTCACAGGCACTGAAAGGAGAGGCAGAGAGAATCAGGTACTCCAAGAATTTTATAGTCTCCATGATTTTATTTAGAACACATTGAGATAAAAAGTTGGAAGTGGTATTATAGAATTGCATTCCTGCTGAATATGACTGTGTGTTTCGTGTCTGTGTTGCTTTTAGATTACAAACTTATCTTTCTCCATGCCAGACGTGCCATGGTCCATCCTGCTTAAAACATGGACATCTGGATGTCCATGGATGATGAGCATCATCCCAGACATAAAACTGAGACCTTTCCTCCTGAAGACACCCAGTGTTGGCTGCAGCATCTTTGCTATATACAGAATGATGTGTAGTTATCAGTGCCCTAGGTATGGCGTTTTCTTGACATTTTGGATCACTATGCAGTGAAGGCAGTGCAAAGTTTGCATTTCACCCCAGAACTCTCTGCATTTCTCACTTTTTATGAATGAAATACATTAGGAAGAAAAATCTCTCTTTAAAATTACTTTTAAAAGTAATAGAACATGCTCGGAATGGTTCAGTTATAGGCTTGGTAAGTCATCTTTAAGTGATCTTGTTCTTTAGTATGATTCAAAAAACTAATTACACCTTTAAAGTTCATAATAAAATACTCTAATAATGAATATTAATCCGTGTGGGCTATTTTTATGAGATAGTAATAATCTAAAGTGAAAGTTCATCTTGCTGGAAATATGTAACATAGCCAAGAGAAAGAAAAGCTCTCACCCCCTCCAGTGAGAACTGCAGAAAAGAAAAAGCAGGCTTCTATCATTCAGAATTTACTGAAAACATGTTGAATGTTTATTTGAAATGAGAGGAATGGCCAGCCAGCTGGCAGCCTTCTGAAAGTCTGTGTGTCTCCTCTCAGCAGATGGTGCACACAGAACCCAAACACAAAGCCTCCTCCTTTTGTCTGAGGTGCTTTAAAACGTGTTTCAAGGCAGAACTGTGGGCTGCTGTGCTACCACTGCTGCTGTCTGCAGGGGACTAGTGAGGGCAGCATTTTAAATCAGAAAGCCTTTTAAGATGAGTAAGAGACCATTTAGTATAAAGCATTTTATTGTTTTCCTGTTGAAATAAACTTAGAGTCGATCTTTTTGTCCCAGAAAATAAAAAACCCAACAAAAACCCCCAAAACACTCCCTTAAAAACAACCAACCAACAACCAACCAACCAACCAAAAAAACCCAAAACAACAAAAAAACCCCAAACAAACAAAAAACAACACACAACCCCCCCAAAACACACACACACACACAAAAAAACAAAAAAAAAACAAAAAACAAAAAAAAAAATACAAAACAAAAAAAAAAACAAACCACCACCAAAAAAACCACCAAAAAAACCCACAACCAAACCAAACAAAACTTAATAATCTCTCTGTGTAACACTGGCAGTCAATTGCACGGACTTCGTTGTCTCTTCTAGTCCCTCCTGCTCTCCTCCATTTCCCCAGAACACCCATCTTTGCCCTTCCCCATAACTGCTCTGCTGTGATCTGCCCGCATTCATTCTCTGCAACTCAAATTCATCCCGTGTCCTTTGAATCAGAACTTTTCTTTTACTTTTTCTCTATTTCTTCTCTAATGATTATTTATGAAGTAAATTATGCACATTACAGCTTGTATGAAAATAATAAATGTTCTTGCATAATTACTATAGTAAACTGTCTGGGTAATAAGCCCTGAAAATTGCAGGGAAAATGCCAAAACATTTCATTGTATAAGCGCCACAACCTGGGAGCATGAAGTGCCCATGACTAATAATTGGTCTCATTAACTAATCCGATGGTAGATGCAAAGACAATAATTAAGTCTGTGGCATTTCTGACTTTGCAGTCAGAAATGGTGAAACCCCCGTGGCCAATTGGCCGCTGTGAGGTGTGGATCAGCCGGCGGCCGGTTCTCCCGGCAGGAGAGCAGGGGAGAAG
>VWZU01002859.1:222867-238189 GCA_013397095.1 Sterrhoptilus dennistouni | reverse complement strand
TGCCCCCCGGGCCGGGGCAGGCGGGGCTGTCCGCGCCCAGCCCGTGCCGAGCGGGAGGAGAGCGCGGAGCGCCCCCTAACGTTGTTTCCGTATCCTACAGCCCGGCCCTGCCCGCAGCCCCCGCCCCTCGGGAGAGAGGGATGCTCGGGCTCCTGAACACCGACCACGAGCACTCCCTGGCCCGCCCAAAGGTGTTTGCTGGCTCCGCTCTTAAGACTGGGCCTCATTAGCTGGATCGCAGAATGGTTTATGTTGGAAGGCGCCTTCCCAAAGCCGCCTAATCCAACCCCCTGCCACGGGCAGGGGCACCTTTGACTGAATCAGGTTTCTCAGAACCCCGTCCAGCTTGACCTTGAACACTTCCAGGGATTTTGCTGTCTGGGCAAATATTAATTAATTAATTAGTTGACCATTCTTGCTGTTAGTCCTCCTCAGAAAAGCTCTTCATAGCCAAGCAGGTTGCTAGCACTAAAGCAGGAACAAAGTGAAAACTGAATTTCTAGTTTAAGGATTAACAGCAAACTCCACTCACTGACAAGTCAGAGGATTGCCTTTTACTGCTGTGGGACACCAACACTTTCTGGGCCCAGCCATCAGGATAGCCTTTTGCCTGAGGGGGAGGGGAACAGACAAGTTTTAGACAGACTTATTTGACCTTGTGTGATTTAAGAGCAAAACTTAGAGATGAAGGAATCTTGAGTGAAGAAATGGTGCTGGTAATTCTCTTGGGTTTATCTATCACGTAAGTAGTATTTCAGATTTTATGGTTTTCTCAGAGTAATGTCTAAACTAATTTTAAGAAGTGGAATAGAGTCTCTGTTGAGATTTGTGAAAAACATAAGTACAAAGGTTCACATTGTGACCTTAACACATTCTGTGTGTGTCTGTGGATGGACATCCATCTTCAATAGCCCTTACCTATCACTCAGAGCAAATTTTCACCATTTATTATACTGTGCTGCCCTTCAGGCTATCCTCATTTTCTACAGTACCATCAAGACCCACAAAGTTATTGTAGGGAAATTACAGGTTTAACATTAGCTGCAACCTTTGTCACAACAAGTTAGACAGGACTCGCAGAAAATTCTGAGACAGGCAGCCAACACCTCATTAGAGGAATAATCTGTCCAAATGTGGATTTTTTTATGAACAGTGTGAGCACTTTGCCCTGAGGATGTATGCAAAAGGTGTGAATAAATCAAGGGGTAAAATAACTGCTATAAAATCTTTTCTTGTAAACATTACACTAGGGATCCCAGATATTACTTTTCCTTATGCTTGTATTTTTCATCTATCAGAGTTTTTCAATGTGATCTAATTCTGCAAATCCTGAAAGGTCACTGTTTGTAGGTGGATTTATATACTGCTGTTATTTCAAATAGAAATACAGCACTGAACTTTGTGTGTTTGGCCCTTTATATGTCTTCAGGAAATTCTAGAAATTAAATACTGATGGATAACACAAATCCTATAACAAACCCCTGCCATTTTAGGGAGAAAGAAAACCGCTAGTGAAAATGAAATGAGTTTTTCAGCAATAAAGTCTTGCAGACTAGAGGAATTGACAGTGAAACCAAGGGTGCCCTCAGCCCAAAGTCACTGCTGAGAGGATTAAGAGTTAGGAGAAAGCAACATACCCTGTGCCAAAAGGATGGCTGAGGAGTGAAGGAAGCATGTGCTACATGATATCAAAAATATTCCAAATGCTTCAAAATGTTTTAAAAAGCATTTAGATGTATGTTTAGATCATATATACAAACCACAGATCTGAACATTGAAACCTCCTCTCTAATACAGAAGAATGTAAGTATAACATTTCCTGGGGAACGGGCAGACTAACAAAGAAGCTTCTTCTCAGTAAAGCAGTGTTTGTGTGTTGGTGGGAGTAATCTGTCAGGGAGAGAGATCCTGAGAGACCTGAGGACAGAGCACAAGAGTGGTCAGAGCTCTAAAAAATATGACCAAAGAAGAAAAGGATTGAAGTCCCTGTGGTAGCTCAGTCCAGAGAAGAGAAATCTGAAAGTGGATGTGTGCAAAATCTAGATGGTACCTGCAAAGAGGAAGGAATGAATTGTTCACCATATCCACTGCGTTAGCACAAGAAAAATAGACTGACATTGCAACAGGGATAAGCAAGGATGGAGGGCAAGGTTACTGGGGTAGGTATCTGATTGCTAGGGAAGGCTGTGGAAACTCCACCACTAAGGAATTTTGAGAAATTATTTAATCCTAGAACAAGAAATATGCTTTTAGTTGCATTTTAGTGGCAAAAGTGAGTGACTGAGAACAGTGGGGCAAAGCTTTAGGGGAATAACCCTTTTCAAAACTGACATAGAGGTACAGACATGGAAAAAGAGAGAAACTGGGGCCCAAAACCTTTGAGCTAGACAGATTTGATTGGCACTAGTCCCAAGCATGAATAAGAACTCTTAGGGCACAAACCTTTCTCCAGTGCTCTAACTCATCATGATGTGGAGAGCTGTGTGCTAAATTTAACAGTGTTTGCAATCTGGTATTCTCCAAAAGAAAACGTTGAAAGAAAATTTTCTATGGAATGGAACTAGCTAACAAGGCCTTTCTCCCTCTGGGATAGAAAGGAGGGGAGTCACGGTACAGAGCAGATAAAAAATGATGTGGGGAAAGCTATGAAAGGAACCAGAAAACATAGCTGAAAACTAGACTATGCAAATGCAGACCAGATATAAAGTGAGAAGCTGGAGCACAAGAGATGACAGGTGTTGCACTGAGATTAACAGTTCCTGCAAAGATTAAGAGTGGCCACTGCCTCTGAAAAAGAAGAGAAAAACTCCAAAACTTGCAAAGCTGCAGAGGGAATAGCAGGGTGCTGGTGAGCTCTAAAAATGTGGAAATGAAAATGAAATGGCTTGGAAAGAATGCCAATAGAGAAGATAACTAGAGAAAAAGGAATGAGGGAGGAAAAAAAGAACTATGAGATTTAAAACCTTTACTGTCACATATTATCACTTTCCAATAAAATGCACCATTATGAGGGCTCTGTCACCAGAGGCAACAGAAAAAAGGAGAAGAAGAGAAATAGCAAAGATCCAAGAGTACCAGGGATTTACGAATTACTTGAAAGAGAGTGTTCAGATGACAAGAAATGGAAGATGGTAAGAGGTGGTCAACTGGCAAAACCGACCACAGGAAAGAGATCAATAAAGCAACATCAATGCCTGGCTGCAAGTGAGAATGCAGAGCTGGGGAGGAGAGAGAGAGAGATCCTGTTTAGAAAGGTGCAGCTAAGCTTGAAATGGCTGAATTTATGGGGTGAAAATAGGAAAGAAAAGCAAATTGAGATGAGAGTTATATGCTGTCTCACACTATGAAATGGCCAAGGGACCACTTAGATACTGACTGGCCCAATGGAGATTGCACCTATAGAATTAAATCCCGAGTGGGATGGCTGTGATCAGAAAGCCTGGTGGAAATGTTCCCATGTTGGCGTTAATGTCCTAAAACTGCTATGAAGGTGTGCTGGGCAATGCCAGCACCCTCCCAAGGTCTGCACTACCTGTGCAGGCTAGGTGCTGCTGCTTAGGGCTGTGGCCTTGCTCCTCCTGTCATAGACAACTTCCACAGGGGCCAAAATTTCAAGAGAGACGGAAGATTAGGAATCTGTGGAGTGTATTTTACCATTGCTACTGATAGGACCACACAAATTTCATGATCAAACATAAGGTGGCTCAAACCAGAAAATATTAGGCAGCTGAGTAGGATCACGAGTTAAAAGCCTGTTCAGGTAAATAAAGTATCATCATGTTACTGCCAGAAACAAAGGTAATCATTTCAGCTGACAGGAAGATGCAGAATTGAGTCCAACTGGCATAAATATGAAATGTATGCATAATGCATATTCTTGGAGTAGCAGAAATGAAAATAGGCTTGGTATCATTCCACTTTGATAAACATGGAGCTTATCTTCTGTTTGCAATAGGAATTTATCAAGTCTGATGGCCTAGAGCAAAGTGACAGGGGAACATCTGCAGCATAGTGAACAGCAGTGGAAACCACAGCAGAGGTGGCTGCACACCTTTGTGGAGTTCACAGGCTGCAGAAAAAATGAAAGTTCTGCAAGCTTCAGTCAGAAGGTGTGCCCTGGAGCTCAGCTGATTTAACCCTTACTTCTCATCACTGCACTCTTTGTTAGGTGCTACTCCTGGACATAATAGGAATGCTGGAAGGGCTTTTCCTCCTCTCTTGCCCTCTGTACCTTCCCAGCTGTGTGAGATGCTGCACCTTCCTCTTCCTGTCAGTGCAAACGCTGGCTCTGACATTACCTCAGCTGAGCAACTGAGTCTCTCAGGGCTAAAAATGTAGATGGGGTTGGAGTATAAAAGGAACATGGTTAGGACAGTCCATAAGGTTTAAAGCACGTGGATGTGCATGTCTGTGTACATACATAGTTGAATATATAAGAGTGCAATGGAAGAGACAAAAGCAGAGAACTTAAATAGTATCAGAGGATCAGAGCTATTCACCAGGACAGGAAGGCAAGCGAAGGATTTTTTTCCCCAGTTTGTGACTTTTTTGCAGCACTTGGTAGTTTAATGGAGGTACCTGATGTGTTTGGTATGTGGCAGTTCACCAGCACAAAAGCATTGTCATTCACAGCAAAGACAAAGGCAACAGGAGACTCATCTGCAGCACAAATCCCAGACACCAAACCTGTGCTTGTATCACACTGAATAGTGCTGCCTCCTCCTTTAACTGCATCTGGCTTCAGGCAGACGTTGGTGAACCCCAGCCGAGAGTACATAATTTTGTGCTTGCATCAGGGTGGGGCTGCTGGGATACACACTCCTGGAAGATGAGTCCCACCTGAAGATGGAAAGGTAACCCTGGCACTGGGACACTGAGCTGCAGAGAGGGGATCTGATAGGCTTTAAGCAGATTATGTCTCAATGTCAAGAGAAAATTTTGGGCAGAAGTGGGGGAGAGTCCTCCTGCACAGAGATGGAGGACCCAATCCAGCTGCTGCTGCTGAGTTTCCCAGCATAAGGTACAGTACTGCACAGGCTCAGCAGGCAAACTTCCTTTCTCTTCCCATCTTTAATGGCTGTAATGGAGCCCTAAAGCCAGCTCGTCTTTCTTTGGTCTTCATTTGTTGTGATTATTTCTATACAGACTTTGTGGAGATTTAAGATCCAAACTTGTAGAGTATTTCTTTGCAGTGTTAGGAGGAAAGTTATTACAGCTGATTTTACTTTTAGGGAAAGAATGAACTCACCAAATATTGCAGTTGATTTTTATAGACAAATGTTTCTACACAAACTAATTTAGCATATTTAATTTTAAAAAGCATTAAACCCCCTTAAGTACAATATTTCTGTCTTAAATGAAATTACAGAAAGTCAAATGGAATGGCTGGAAGAGGAAAAAATTATATAGTCTCATATTTGATTTCCCCAACTGCTTCTTGTTGGCTTACTGAGTACATTCACTTTTTCATCAAAACGGTCACCAGAATTCTGTTCTGCTCTGTTGCAGAGCATCACAGACACTGCAGATCTTAGGAAAAAAAATCTATTTTCCCTCCTTCTCCCAATGTGTTAAACTGCCATCTTGTAAAATGAACTAACCTTGCAATTTGGTATTAAAATAAACATCTATGCAAGTAGTTTTTACAGCAGGAACAAAATTTAAGCAATGAATGCTGATACGCCTACACAAATACACATACATGCACACACACCCACACACAGTCATCCAAAGTGAAGACTCAGTTCCAGCCTCTGTATAAATTTGATCTGGGTTGTGCTCATTTCGGATGTGGAAATCTGTAGGTTTGTGGAAAAAACCTTAGAACAGTGTGCAGGGCAGTGATAACACATTTGCAGAAGGGCAGTATAAATAGCTGATCTGAGATAAGATGGTTGATAAGTTCTGGCTTATCAGACAGGAGATGCCTCTCCTGCTTGTGGAAGAGAATGGAGGATTTGCATATCTCTTAACATAATTCTTTGATATCTTTGAGAGAAAAAGTAGAATTTGTGAATTTTCCAAACCTACAGAGTCCAAGTCTCACTTTCCAAAATTATTTAAATTATTTTTAACTAAAACATTCAGAAGAATCAGCAGCACAGAGGCTACTTACACTTGCTGAAATCATTAGCTACAAATGACTGATGCTGAAAGCAAAGCTGAAGGTTATGTATCTTCTAATCTCAGCAGGGTAAAACCAGACAACATTCTCTTGCAAGTAAGTGAAAAAAAGACATTGACCTGAATTGTCCTCAGCAGTATCTGTGAAGGGAGCCCACTTTCCACAAATTCTGTTCAGCAGCATGGGATTGGATATACTTGATTTGTCTCTTATCTAGCTGCTGTTTCAAACTTTGGAACATGCACCAAGGGTGGACAGAATGAAGGACTTAGAGTGTCAAAAGCTACATTAATCCATATCTTCCCCTCTCTGACAATAAATGTTTGCAAGGCACAGCATCAGTCCAGTGCAAAACCTGATGGTGTCTCTCCTTTGTCAATGTAGGCTAAAAGACTGACTCTGGCAAAATCTGTGAGTGGTTTACTCTTGATTGCAGCATAAATAGATTTTAGCCTTTGCATATATTTGAGAATGAAGATGGAGTTCAGACAAACCTACTGAAAAAAAAAAAGTAGATTTTGAATAGGGAAGTAACACTAACAATGGTGCACTTGTCAAAATAGGTCCCTGGATTGTCTTACTACTATGAGTATTTTTACTCCTCTGAAAGCTGTAATTTGTGTTTCAATGAAATACCTAGAGCTGGCTGGCTTCTCTTACAGCTACTGGAAATCTATTTTATGTGAAGAACTGCATGTCCTTATGTAGGCTACTCAGAATCAGTAAATTTACTGTATCTCAGTAAAGGAAAAAGAAATTTATACTTGGTAAAAGTATTGTCTGTCTATGAAACTGGCAGACTGCAGTCCTGTTACTTATGCTGCTGTCACAGTGGGCCACTACTTACAGTCTTGGAAAATGACACATTGATGTGATCTCCTTGCCTTTAGTCATTTGGTGCAGCTGGATCAGAAGAGACACCAGTTTAATAAGTGACCTAGCTCATCTATCTCCTTCTGGAGCACAGTGGGGATCAAGAAGCTCACTGATTCTTGAGAGAGCTAGTATTTTAGCCTGCATTGGAAAAAGAGAGGCATCAAGCCCTGCACTGTACTGATGCCGTCCCTTGCAAACATTTAAGGAAAGAGGGTGGAAGGTGTGGGTAACAAAGCTCTTTACACTGTGGTCCCAAGTCCACCCCTCTGTCTGCCCTTGGTGCATGTTCAATAGATTGAAAGTACAGCTGGATAATACTGTACACCCATCCCACACTGCTGGACAGGATTTGTGAAAAATAGGCACCTTTCACAAATTATGATTTGTAGTAAGCAAATATCAACAGTCTATTAGATGAAAACTGAATATGGACAAGTATGTCCTTGAAGCTACAATTTAATGTGTAAATGACACACCTTTGTTTTGATTTTACTAATTGAATTGCCTTTAAAAAGTAATTGAGATAACCAATGCAAAAACTAAACAACTGGCTATGTTATACCTTAGAGAGAGGAATTGCAGGGTGGGGTTAGATGTAGAAAAACAGTTATCCTTATTTGCTATTGCTGCAAAGTAGGTTGTTGGGGTGTGGGGGGTTTTTTTGGTGGTTTTTTTTTTTTTTTTCATGGGAAATCATCACTCTTTCTAGAGAAGGTAAACTGAAATGCTCCTCTGAAATAGCTTTCCTCTTGACAATAATGGTTGAATCCTCCTTCTACCTCATCAGCATTAGCTTTCAATCTTTTCAGAAGCCTCCAATTTCTAGAATTGCTGGGGAACAAGCAGTTTCTGCTGAATGTCATCTTTGCTCGGTTGAACCACGTATTCAAGTCTCCCCAGTTTTACAGACATGTACAAAAATTCCCTTCTGGTCTTGAACTGACATTAATTTTGAGGATAGTTCTAGAGGAAGGCTGGATTGGCTGAATAGATTACTTCTTCTATAGAGATTTTTTTTCAGTTCAGAGACCGAAAGCTCTCAGCCCCACAAGACCTCTTCACCATCTGTATGAATGATGTAGCTCTGTGCCTCTTTATTCACTATAGGTCCTACTGACCAGTGATCCACATCAGGAAATATGAACACCACAGCTGCAAATGAAGGGCATCAGTGATGGGAGACCTGAAAGTGTATTTATCAGTCTGCTCCTACCCACTGTCTGCCTTATTTCTTCATATCTTGCCTCCCTCTTCAAAGCCAGAGGACTGTCCAGATCAGAACCTTACAGTGTTCCCACCCCAACACTGGTGTGGCAAGTGACTGTTCATCTCCCATCTACTGTCCCTGATTTATAGGGTTTGTATGACTTTTGAAGGTTTGGCCCAAGCTTATCTGGCCATGTGCCTTCTTGTCCATTGAAAATGCTTTCATAAATCAAAAACATGGGTGTGGTGGAGCCTTGTATATATGAAAAAAAGCCATATCATTATTTTCTTTTTCTTGCTGTACTATCTCCAACACCTTACCTTTCTCCTCCAGAGTGAAGTCTGTCTGATCTATAGTAAAGCAGACCCTTTCCTTTTAAATTATGAATAAAAGAATCAGAAAAATTAAATTTATTTTCCTCCACTTTTCCCTTCCATCTCTGGTATCATTGATATGTCCCCGTTATTTATTGTTTTAAAAAAATCTACCCTGTTTCTTCCAAGAAGAAAGAGAAAAAGCAGCATTTTAACTCAGGGTTTATTTTGAATATTTTATCAGCATGGCTGCCTCAAACCTTAATGTCCATGATCAGTAGCTTCTGCTATTTGCTTCTTATTTCAAGTGGACAGCTCTACACGAAACAGCAAAGCTGTTAAAAGACCCACTTAACAACACAGCATAAAGCAACCATTTCCAAACAGAACTTATTTTGAGATTGTGATTTAGCTCCCAATTAATTCAAATTATTCCTCCCTTTGAAGTTTATTTCCATTAGCTGACATCTGCAAATTCTTAGAACAAAATGTAACAGGATGTGGTTTTTGTAACATTTTAATGGGAATTTGGTATTCTTCCTTCTGTATACGAGGTGAGTGGGCAAATACTTATCTGTATAAATTCATATAATTTCATTGGCTTCAGTAAAGATATGCTGATCTACATCAGATGACAATTTGTTCTGTTTTATGTAACGAAAAGAAAATGCAAGATTATTCTAGTCTTGAAATATATTTTTAAAAAAAAGTAATTGGTATAATAATTGGGAGGGAGAATACTTCATCTACACATAAAGTTATATCCAAAGTAGTTACCATGCCATCATATTGTGGGTTACATCTTTGAAAGTTCAAAAAATATTTTTAATGCCCTAAATCTCTAAAGCAGCAAGGAAGAAAACAACACCCAGCAATTTATTGCTGTACAGACTGGATTAGAATTGTATGCATTCATGGTTTATTGCTTGATAACAAAATTATTTTTTCTAGAGATATTGTTGGAAGTACTATGAATGTTATTCTTGTTGTAAGAGAACAAATAAACCCACCTTGTCTGTGCTCTTCTCCCAGTGATTATTCTTCCCTGATATTTCTGCAGGATGTGTATTTAGTTGTTTAAAAACACTGTATTAATTTGAATGCTCATTGTAATCAACTAGTTCATTACTGAAACCAAGATGCTCAGAAGAAACTTACTTACTTCATATAACATGTCCTAGTTGAGATGTTATTTTCTGATGCTTATAATGATTTTTGAACTTTCTTTTCCAGGTGATTCCTCCTTTACTCCTTTATTCCTCTTCACCTTCAGGTGAACTCATCTTAGTGCATTTATCTCTTGTTCATTTCTTGCCTGCTTCATTCTGACCGTGACAAGATGCTGGAGTGCTGTTGGGTTGTCTCCTCAAAGTTGTGGGTGTGAAGGTCTTGTTGAGAAGGGTCTCTGCCTCTCACTTGCCATAGCAATGTTCTAGGCCTGCCTGTTAATCCAAAGATAAGCACTCCTACCACCTCTGCCTGTGCTTCAGCAGACATTCACTAAGCTGTACTCAAATACACAAGTTAAGTGGTTAAGGACAATAAATATTTTTACCCCTTGAATTAATGAATGCTGCTCTTGCTGCAGCTAAGACATTATCAGGGGATGGAGCACTCCTCCTCCCCACGTGTGTTACTGCTCACCCAAGGGTAGCTGAGTGTCTGAGCTCAGCAACTTCTGCTGCTGCAGGGGCTGGAGATGCATATCAGCTTCTAAGCTTAGTAAAACAGAGCCACAAACACTAATGTCACCATTTGGATACAGCAATGAATCTTCTTCTACCATTATTAGGGGTGTCGCCCACGTAATGTCCTTATTTAGCACTGGAAATTTGTACTGGAAATTAAGGGGAAATGGGATTTGCTTTGTGAAGGCAGCTCAGGTACTATGCTAGTCATTTATTCCACTTGCTGCACACTACCTTAATTGATACAGGAGTTTCTGGTTTACATCTGTTTTAATTTCAAATAAAGAACTAGTGGAAACTGGCTCAGGGTTCTGACTGGTTTGGGTGTGTGCTCTGAGCTGCAGTTCTGCTCTCCTCAGTGCAAGTGTGTTACACTTGTGTGTCCTTGCCACAGAGGCTGAGGGCACCACCAGTTCTCAGGATATCCGCACAGTGTTTCTGAACATTTACATCATGTCTGTAAAGTACAAGCAGAATGGACTGTACTTTTATTTGTATTTTATATGGACTACATTTAGACCTGCATTTTCTTTTCCCAAAGATGAATAAGCTAACAAAGCCTTTGAATGGTGTTTATTTAAACTGTAGAGTCTGCATCTGCTTATTAGATACATCAGCATATCAGATGCAAGTTCTCCATAAACAATTAGGCATCAAAGTCATCAATGTGCTTTCTGACATTTTCTCCTAATCTAGAATAACATTCTCTGTTGGAGATAAGATGTGATCTTTCAAGCATATACTACCACTTGCTATTTCAAGTGTCTGGGGAGAGATTCTAAAATTGGAAAAAAATAATGTATTTTCAGAAAAAGAGATGCAAGAAATTACAAAGAAAGTAATGAAATAGATATCAGCAGAAGACTCACAAAAGAATTGTTAAACTACTTAGTAATCACCTAAAAATAATAAATTGATCATTATTAGCCATTGTGAGTTCATAAAGAAAACTCCACATGAAACAAGCTGAATTTTCTTCTTTGACTCGTAACTGACCTAATGGATACTGAGGAAGCAGTAGATATGCTGTATGTTTGCATCAACAGTACTCACTATATATTGTGTAGGTGATACATAAGGGGTAAGCAATTGCTCCTGAACTAATTTTCAAAGTTAAGTGTCAGCTGTGTACTATCAAACCAGGAAGACGTTTCTAGTAGGCTCCTGAAAGGTTGTGATCTCAGATACATTCTATTAAATTGATTAATGAACAGATTGGCTAAGGAAATAAAAGATCAAATCATTAACAAATGACTATGAGAAAAAAGGAGATTTTTATAGCCATTTTGACAAATGGAATAGGAACTGAATATGATTTTGAAAAATCAGAGGTTGCCTGAAATCACTTTGGTAAACTTCAGCAAATACAAGCACGAAATACTACCCAGAGGTAGCAGAGCTCAAATCCTCAAATAAAAATAGATAATAGATAACTGGGAAGCAATATGTTTTGAAAGGTTATGAGGATTACTCAGCATTACAGACTTCAGTAGTGGTCAATACCGTGATGAAGGTGAAAAAGCAGGCAGACCTCAATGTGGGGTGTATTAACAGAGAATTTTACACATTCTGGAGATGATGCATAATGGAGGCTTTGTCTGGGACACCTAGGGCTAACAGAATGGATAGTCAAGAAGAGAGCAGCAGGGCCAACAACAGTTTTGGAAAGCAAAGCATAGCCTGTTAAGAAATTTGATTAATTTGGCCCAGATAAAGAAAAAAAGGAGTAAGTTGAAGTGGTCCTCTGCAGACAGATACTAGTTTACAGTGGTTGTGCTCTAAGAAGGCAAAGAAACAAATAAAGCAAAGAAGACTTTGAGTATATTATGGGGCCGCCTCACCCCACACCTGATGCTAAGGTAATGAAATGTGGAAGAAGGTAGTTAGGATGGCTGTGGGGTCTGCCTGACTGGAAGTTCTCTGAGAGCAGGCAAGCAAGCCCCTGCCAGGGACAGTTGTGCTCTATGTAGTCCTGTTGCAGTGCTGGAGTGCTCTACTAGATAACCTCTGTCAGATTCCTTCTCTTCCAATGTTTCAAAGAACATATCCAATGGGTTGGAATTTCTCACTACCAGTGAACATTAACTGACAGGTAAGATCTTCCTGCTTCTTTTGTCCACTTCCAAGTAACAATTTTAGTACTCTGCAATTTGACTATTTCCTCCTGACATATTTGGCTGATGGTTTAAATTCATTTGTGAGAGAAAACAAGAGAAAGCATGTAATGCAGTAATTCTGATGATTTTAGCATGTCAACTAGCTCAGGTAAACCAAGATCTTTTTGCATAGGCCGTATTTGAAGAAAGTAGGTTACACTTACTGTAGTCTGTTAATAACAGCTAACATTTGGCACTACTGTTCTTTCTACACTGTAATTAGACTCATGTAGAGCTGACTTCAGTCCTAATAGGTAATACAATGAGATGCTCTATGTACAAGTACATTGAGTGAAGCAATTGCAATAGTTGTAACAACTCAGAAATATTCAGGACAGTGGTCAGATGCCTCCTGATTCCTTGCAGTGGATGGCTTGATGCAGCACCTCTGGCAGAACTGAGGCAGAAGCATAGGAAACATTATTCAGTCACAGTACACTTGCATCTCAGGGGGCTCCCAGTCCATTTTCACATTGTCTTGGTCACAGCTGAACAGATTTCTGACACACTCAATTGATTGCATATAAGAGTCCAGAAAGACTAATGCATTTTAATAATAAAATAAAAATACAATGATCACAGGTTTCTACACCTCTTCCAGTCCTTAGTAAACTCATGTAAATAAAATATTTGGTAGATTTACCTCACCTAGGACCATACTATATTTCCATATTGCCAGTTCCCTGGATCTGGGCTGTGAATGGTAAGCTTTGGGTCCCACAGCATAGTGTTTATAAAGCTGTAAGAAGATGCGCATTTGCAATGGCTTAAAATCTCATTTAGTGAGTTTGGGTCTCATTCTGGACCTGGCTGTACACAGTAGCTCTTTGGGATCAGCTCCAAACTGATTGCAGAAGGAAGCCCTACAGAATGAAGACCTCTTTGAATCCTGTATGATGCAGCTGTACAAGACTCAGCCATGAGGATCCTGGTACCTTGAATGAGAAAGTCCTCATTAAACCCCCCATCCTCTCCCTCTGACTCAGAGGTGCTAGCATAGAGATCAAACACATAGAGTAGACTGATAGGACAGGAAATAGAGAGACTTCCAATGCCTGAGATTAAGGGAGACTTCCAGCATCTGGAGGTGTGCACTAACCCATTTGGGTCTTTGCTCCTGGCAAACCTTTGGGTTAAGACCTACAGCTTCTGGGGTATTAGTGAAGGCCAAGGGGCAGGAGGAGTGGTGGGTGCTACTGGAGAAGGGTAAGTGGAAGGACTATGAGGTGATCAGGCAATACAAAGGACTTACCATTCAAGTACATTAAGGGGATATTTGATTATCCTGAGAATGTGTGAATGTGGCCATTGAGCAGGCCTAGTGCAATTCAGACAGGTATTAAAAGTCAGGCTGAATTTCCAACAGGGAACTGACCTTCCCTTTACAGCAGCTCTTTTCTGTCAATAAAGAGATCAGACGAGGCACACCATTAAAAAAATGTGTTTGTTTATGTTGGCAGTGATAGCTCTCCATGTAACAGATCCCACGTTAACTTAGCTCAGTCCTGAGATCTGCTCCTGTCAAAAGCCCTAGTTCTCTTATCCACTGCAAATGATGCATCTTTAGGTATTTGTTCAGAGCAGACTTGGAAATACAGACTCCCTGTGCTGTGCTAAACTGTAAATACCAGCTCTGAGCTTCTCAGTATACGCAGTTTCTAAATATTCTCACTAACTATTCTCTTGAGGGAAAGTTCAGTTTACAAGTAAATTATCCTTACGTGTCGAATATCCTCTTCAACTGCATGCAGCAAGAGACAAAAAGAATTTATAACTTTCTCTCTTAACTAACTTGTGATATTATAATTATTAAAGGTGTCCATAGATAAAGACAAAGTGCATAGCATCGCTAAGATATATGGACTGCAAATGTAATTTACATTTAGCTATCTTAGAGTGACTATTCTGTCAAGTGTAGTTTCAAATAATTCTAAAATAACATTATGCTTTAAGGAGCAGATATAGCTTGCAGTGGTTTAAAATTAGATTATATATTCTGCATAACTGAAATCTGCTCCTTGTAGGATGTGCATGCACGTGTATGTGTGGGAAAGAAAAAAAAATCCTCTTTTACTACTCTTTTTGTTTGCACTTTTGAATTCCAAAATAGAATTTTATATTAAATGAGAATGCAATGTAGTTAGGAGATTTTGCCGTGGACCACCTGCTCCAAAACTCACACTTTGCTGTCTCCTGTCACAAATCCCTCATCCATTAGTAAGATATTGAACAAGTGCATACTTCTGCCAAAGCAAATGCACAAAGTTAAACACATGTTGAAATGCTTTATTAAGCTAGATCCTTATTACTGATCATGATGGCTTATCTGGAAAATCCTAACTATGTCTTCTAAGCATTTGTGTTATTCCAAGGGGGTTTCCACAGAGCAGGAGCAAAGCTCGGTGATCAGTCTGTGCTGCTTCGGCTCCACGCAGGAACCCCGAAGGTCAGCGTTAAAAGCCACTGGATTAGGGGCTTAGTTTTGAAAACAGCTGTAGGAATTAGCACCTTGGAGTTAAAACACGAAGGGAAAAAAAGATCATGGTTACAGAAACACAGTCAGGCACCGTAGTGGAGGGAGAGGGAAGGCGGCCCAGACCCGTTCCGTAGGGATGCTCTCCGTGCCTGGGGCAGGTGAGGAGGGCCAGTGGGGCAGCCCGGGAGAGGCACCCGCGGGCGGCGGGCCCGGAGATCCCGAAGGCGCTGTTGCTCATTCCCACCCAAACTCCTCCCTCCTGGGCAGCCCGGCTGGCCCCGAGCGTCCCGGGGGCAGCCGAGGAGCAGCCCCTGGCCCTAGAAAGGCTGGAAGCGAGAGCGCCTTCCCCACAGCGGCACGCAGCCCTGACAGGCACCAGCCCACGGTGCGGATCCAGCTGGAACTATCTTCCCCCGCGGAAGGCGCCGGGCTCCTCCTGCTCCCCGCGGCGGGGGGGACTAGGAGCCCGCGGGCGCTCCAG
>VWZU01002859.1:191998-222014 GCA_013397095.1 Sterrhoptilus dennistouni | reverse complement strand
CATGGCTTTGCTCCGGCTCCTTCTCCTCCTGCTCCTTGTCCAGCGCGGGCCGGGGGCTGCCGCTGACCGAGGGCAGGCGGTGCGCGGCCGGGAGCGGGCGCTCGGAGGGAAGCAGCCTATTTACAACCACATCAAGAGCCGGGAGCCTCTGCCGGCCCCGCGGAGCCGCTCTACGGAGAGCACCATCTTGGCGCAGCGGCTCGCCGAGGAGGTGCCCCAGGACGTGGCCTCGTTCCTCTACACGGGCGACTCCCGGGAGTTGCGGCGAGCCAACTGCTCCGGGCGGTACGAGCTGGCCAGCCTCGCCGGCAAGTCGCGCTTCACCTCGCACCCCTCCCTGCACGGCGCCCTGGGCACCCTCACCCACGCCACCAACTTACTCAACATGATCCTCCAGAGCAATAAGTCGCGGGAGCAGAACTTGCAGGAGGACCTGGAGTGGTACCGCGCCTTGATCAGGAGCCTGCTGGAGGAGGACCCCAACATCTCCAGGGCCGCTATCACTTTCAGCACGGAGCCTTTCTCCTCCACTCCCCAGGTTTTCCTCCAGGCCAGCAGGCACGAGAGCCAGGTCCTCCTGCAGGACTTGTCCTCCACGGCTCACCGCCTGGCCAACGCCTCCGTGGACACAGAGTGGTTCCACGGCTTGAAGCGCAAGTGGAGGCCACATCTGCACAGGAAGGTCTTAAACACGGGCCCCAAAACTTTGGAAAACAGTTGGAAGAGGCGGGAGAGCTTCACTGCTGATAAGAACCACATCAGGTGGTCCTCACCATACCTGGAGTGTGAGAATGGGAATTACAAACCCGGCTGGCTAGTGACTCTCTCGGCGGCTTTCTACGGGCTGCGGCCAAACCTCCTGCCCGAGTTCAGGTAAGAGGAGTGTTCTGCTTGCTTTCTGTCCAGAAGGGGAGGGGGGAAGCAGGATGGGGATCTGGTTCTGCCCCCTCTCCTAGGGAAGGGCATTCTGGTCTGTGGGTGCCCTGATCAACCTCTGCCGCACAGGCTGCTCAGTCACACCGCAGAGCGACCTCAGGCCTTCCTGTTGAGCTGTACCCTCGTGCCTTCGGGAGCTGTTGCTCCGTAAAAGAATCGCTGTCGTCTCTGTCTGTAAACCAGCGTTTGCTTTACCCGCTCCCATTGGAGCGGGCGTGCATGTGGGTTACGTGCCTGGTGTGCCTTTGGTGGGGAGAGCAGAGCAGCAGTTGCCAGTTGCAGTTTATCTGTGTCTGCAAGAGGAAAATGCTCACTGAGGTGTCATTTCTTACTACACTGCGAAATTTCACCTAGCTGGACGCCAGCTATGCTTTAACCTGCTGGGAAATACCGTTGTTGTGCTGGTAGACTGCTGTTTCTGGTCTCCAGAGCGCATCCACTGTGGGGTGCTCGAGCCTGGTCAGCGGTCAGTACACTTGTAGGTAAATGAGTGTTGGTGACTGCAGTTCTGTCATAGTTCATGTGGCTATAACCTGAACTGGCAGTAGAAAAGCTTGCTTTCTACACCTCCAGCTTTAGATTTGATACCTGGCATATGTAAAGGTTTGCTTATTTTTTATTGCTTTGTATACTTTTTTGTTGCTTTGCCACTGAACTGCAACTAACAGAGAGGAAGGTAGAAAAAGGCTCTTTCTTGTGTCTTTGTATTTTGACACCAAAGAGATTTGTTCAAAGAATGGGGGCAACCTGTAGAGTATGGGATGCCAGTATTTCCCTCAGCAGTCCTAGGAGGGGATCACAGGTAGCTCTGTCCAGTGGGGAATGCCCACTGCTCACAAGCAGCTGGCATTTCTCAGGATGAGAGAGGAGCACAGGATTTCTCTTGTGCTATGAATTAGCAATAAGTAAAGATAGATAAGAGCGTAGCAGACACTGAAGAGATTTTGCCACACCTATGTGGCAAGGCAATAGTGCCTGTAAATGCTGTTTCTCTTGGCTTAGTCTGAAATCCAGTGAGATCAAAGAGATACGAGTGTAGTCATAAATCCTCGAAAAAACATGAAATTTATGTTTGTATCCATTTGAATGGATAATGGCTGCTTATTTCTCTGTTGAATTACTTTTTGCCCTGAAAATTTCACACTTACGAGGATGGTAGGGTTAAGGTCTGTAGGCTGTTTGTTGCTGAATTCCTCTTGAGACCAAAACCCAGGAAGAGGTCTACTGTAGAGCTCTTCTGGACCCTAGGGAGAGAAATCAGGAAGCTTGTCAGAGATCATTGAAATGCAGTGTTTAACGTTTGAACTTTGGGATGTGGATGAAAGTTTAATGTAGGCTGATATTCTCTTGTTGGGGATAGAGTTTTGCAGAGCCCTAGGCTAAAGGTGTGGTAGCAGCCACAAACCAGCTCTCTGAGAATATAAATTTTGAAATAAAGCTTAACTCAAAGAAACTTCAATCTTGATGCAATAGAAGAGGAAATAACCCCATGTTTTAACCAAAAGAGTCTAAAGCTACAATCCCAGCTCTTTGCCAAGATTCTATGATGCCAGGAAGGATCTCAGTGGTGTAGGTTTCTGCTCTGGTAGCTTTGGTGTGTGGAACACACCAGGTCTGTTTTGGCATAACCCTGACCAACCACGGCAACCAGTAGATGTCCTCGTGGATGCAGTGCAGAGCACTGCCATGCCTGCCTCATCTTCCCAGCCTCTGTTTGCCATGTGGAGGTCACTTCCGTTAAGAAATAGAATAACCCGTTATAACTCTGATGCTTCAAAGGGCTCTGATACTTCACTGAGCTCGTCTAAGCTTGGAGAACCAGTTCTAGTTTAGAAGATCTTGAGACGGAGTATGCTGTGAAGTTCAAAGTGTTGTGTTGCTGTTGTACTTAACAGTTAGAAGAAAACCAACGAAGATTTGTTGTATCAAGAGAGATGATTTCTAAATGTGTTTCTGAAAAATGGGTTATGTTTTTTGCCAAACTATTAAAGAAGCAGGTGGAAGAACTAAAATTAGCCTTTCCAGAATGTGTATGTATTTATAAAGGATAGTTCCTGTGTTCCTGATTTGAAATATGCTAGATGAAAGATGGGCTTTAATATAAGATTATTATTGGGATATTGAGAAAGTAACTTCTCAGCTGCACAGAAAATAGCATGCACAAAATATGCTTCCAGGACTTGTAGTTTGTCTCAATATTTACACAGTGTTTTCAGTACTTAATAGGTACACAGCCTCAATGTGAATTTTTAAGAGAAAAAAAGGTTTAAAGCATGAGCATGTAATAGAAAAATGTAAAATCTAGTGTGGTTACTGGAAAATTAGTGTGAATTACTATAAGATGTCTCTTGAAGTAAGCTTTATTTCCCCTCACCATCAGTCTTTGACTGACAAAATATTTTGACTTTAAATTCTTATTTGAGGCCCATATGAAAAAAAGTGTTCATTAACCTCAATCTTTTGAGACAGCTGTGTTGTTTCTCCCAAAAATATATATTTGAACCATCTGTTAGAAACATTTTAATAAATCAGTTGCCATGCTCCTCCTATTTAGTAGTCTTGCATGATATCATTAAGTTAGTGTATGTCTCTTTAATATTATTCTAGCAGTCTGTGTACTTTCTTTGCTTACATTAGGTTTAAGGTGTTGGTACAATAGGGTTAATGTACATTCAGGAGCGTGCTATGTCCAGGAAAGAGAGTTCTTTCAACATTACAGAAGGAAAAGCCATTGCTCCTTGTTATCTCTTCTGTGGCAGTAACAGATGGGCTTGTTCATGTGGCATAGCAATGGAAAGAGTTTAATGAAGGCAATACTGATAACTACTACTGCCTGTATTCAGTGCATGCTGCTGCTGCAGTGCTGTTGTCAATGACGTTCTGGAAGTGCAGCAGAAAGCAGCAAGCTTTGTTCTTAACATTGTGCAGAGTTACACTGCTTTTGGCCTGAGGATGTGAGTGCTATAGGCCAGGGAACTCTTGCAAACAGCTCATCTGTCTTCAGTTTTGCCTCTCCCCTTCCCAAGAGATTACTGTCAAACTGCCCCAAGTTAAGGCCAAGGAGAGAATGTGGTTGTCTTGCCATGGCTAACACTGTAGACGAGTACTGAGATAAAGTGGAGAAACCAAAGGCAACTTGATTGTGCTGATAAATGTACCAGAAGCTGTTCAGTCCCAGTGGGGCCACATTAGCTTGGTACAATGCTAAACTAGCAGTGCTGGCTGTCTGTAGCTTCTTAGCAGTGCTTGCTGGTATTGTCAGCATTTGCTGGTCTTTCCACCCAAAATGCATGGAGAGAATGTTACCTGCTTATAAGATGCAGTGTAGGCTCTCGTTCAGAAATCAGGCTCCACAGAGACTCGAAATAATCACTTGATGTTAACCATCCCTCCTGTCTAAACTGATGCTATTTGCAGCTTAAATTCACCACTTAATGTGCCTAATCACTCTACTACTGTAGTGCTGCAGGGGGTAGAGCACAGTAGCATCTGTTACAGATCTGTGCCCCTTCTCTGCTACTGTCTATCACATGGTCAGAATGAGCCCTATTTTATGGCTTGTGATGACCCAGCTGTCCTCATTGCAACCCTGCTGAGAAAGTGGAAAAGTGTGAGAAGTTGCATGTTGTAAATATGATTCCTATTCTAAAAGTATTTTCTTGGTGCCTGGAGAAGAAATGATTGCTTTAGCAGTCCAGGAGACAAGTGGGAATGGTCACTTCATCTAGAAGAAAGATGACTAAATAGTCAGCTAATAGGAACACACAAGTTAAAAAAAGTCCTCCTGGGTCACTAAATCAGCCTTCTGCTGTCACAAGCCCACTTCATGTCACCAGTTGACAAATCTCCATCTTTTAGCAGGTGGGTTTCCCTCTTGACTCTTCAGTTCACTGGCATGCTGGATCTAAGGGTTGGATAACTTCTCATTTCTGATCTGAATTTATTTGCAGTTGGTTCTTATGCATTTATTCTGGTCCAGAACTGTCTTCCACCTGACTTAGCACTCTTAGCTGGTGTTTACTGGCCTGACTTATTTATAGGCAGTGGCCCCTTCTCCACCTTTGTTTACTAGACTACACAAACTGACTTTATTTAGTCTCTGCCATAAGCTCTCTGTTGCCATGGTCCCTCTTCTCAAGTCCTGTTCCAGTATTTCCTGAACACAGTTGGTCAGATTCATGTGCACTGTTTCAGCCTTGTGCAATGACATCAATTATCCCCAAACTCTGATGAATGAGCTGCTGCTTTTGCAGTTCAAAATGTTCCTTTGTGTGCTGTTCTCATCTCATTTTCTTTAACATTGTGTTGTAGTATGTCTACATTTTGGGAGCTGGTCATTGGTCTTGCATGATTTCTCATCATGGAGGTCAAATTGTCTTCAGGATACAAAGCATTGGCTTTCTTTCCCCTTTCCACCATATTCCAGCAAGATTTTTGCCAAATCTAGCACAGCATTTATTATCTTTTTTCAAGATTTTTAGGGGGAATCCAATGGAATAATGTCTATTTTGGCAGAAAGGTATAATAAGTTTGGGGTAACATTGCTGTTGTTGTTTTTGTTTGTTTGTTTTGGGTTTTGTTTTTTAAATTTTATTTTATTTTGGATGGTGTCTAGTTCTGGATCATTTACAGATAACTTCATTCTGAAGTTTGGCCAGTTTGTGCTGCATCTTAATATTTCCTGTCTTCCAGAGGTTTGCTCCTTCTCTCAGTTATTGGAAAGATATCCCTTGATGCAAAGATAATCTTTACTGGACAGTTAAATTGAGCTATTTTTTTCCCTAAAGGCAGTTCAATGTAGTGATTTGCACTGTACCATTAACAATTACTTGGACCACTCCAGTGTTAGACTATGATGGGACTCTTAGTTAAGGAAACATTACTAAAGGCAGATTAAACCATGGAGGTAGAAGTATTTATGACAAATAAGTAATTTCTTAGGAATTACATATATTATATGATTTATTATTTTGCTAAGTATTTCAGAGCTATTAAATTGCTTGGTAAAAAACCCCAAACAAATATAGACATGCAAAAAGGAATTTTAAAAATGGGTAATTTTTTTCCTTTAGATGTGGTTTAATTTCTTCCTTTAGCCCCCTTTTTTAGTTTCCCCCAATGTCTCCTTAGTCTGAGTACTGAGCTAAGAGAAAATTAATTTTAATTGTTTAAGAAGACTTTTTAATTTTTTGTGCCATTATGATGTATAATACAGAAAATATTTTAAATTGGTGAGGTTGACATTTTTTATAATATGTCCTAGCCCTTAACATGATTGAAGGTGTGGATGGATTTAGAACAGGTTTCAAAAATGAAAAGGAATAATTTATTTCCTAGAATTTCTAAAAGTCTTGGATTTGTGTTCCTGAAAAGAAGTTAAAACAAAGAAGCCTCTTATTATACTGACTGTTTGTGGAAACCCTCAGGATATTTTAAGTATTCTCTAGGCAATCAATTATGTCCCTGCCAGCATTTTTCATATGAGGTCATGGATAGGGATAGAGAACTGGATGTTGGTGAAGCATAGGAAAGGAACAATAAATAAGGATTTTTCTTTTAGAACGAAGATTTGGCTTTTTCCAGTATTGGAGAAACAGAAGTGGGTCTTTGAAGAAAGAAGTTAAATATGGCCATGAGAGGATTGAAGCACATATTGCATTCATGTCCACAATTATGTTGCACATGCTAATTTGCAATAAAGAACTATTTTTTTGTTTGAGTCCGACTTCTGTTTCCAAGTCCTTTGTTCTCCATCTCCATCCCTCTTGGGATAGACTTCAGCACAGCAAGTTATCAAAGCTCTTTTGAAGGGGATGGACATGTGGCAATCCTTACTGAGATTCAGCTCCAGGACTGTCAACTACTCTATTTATGAGTGTGGGCTGAGATAGAAATCTTTTTAAAGGTAAGAAAAAATGTACTGCTGTGTTAGGTCAAATAAAAGACTTCCATAGCCCTTGCTCCAAAAGCAGCTTCTGGCAGGTACTGAAGGAAAAATGTTAAGTTCTCCTATCCTGGTTATATCCAATTTATCACTGATAAGCAATAAAAATAAATTGTTTTTCAGACTTTATCTGAATGACTGGATAGTGAGTACATATTAGGCTGACCTTCATGATTCTTATCCACGTTTTAACACATTTTTGTCTTCTGCAATGTAGTTTGGCATTGCATTCTATAATATATTTTTATATTCCATAATATCCATCTATTATGGGTTCCATAACTTTGTTTTTAAATTCACTTCATGAATCTAAATACCTTGGGAGATCCCAGATTCTTGAATGAATACTTTCCAAAGTGTTTTATTGCATTTTTTCTGTGTCAGACAGGTTTAGTTGTGGATTATATTAAGCATTTTTATCACTTGCGAACTTTGTCACTGGCCACTCACTTGTGCTTGTCAGCTTCCCTGCACATGAAAGCTGACTTTTGTTTCATTGATTCTTTCAAGAGTGATGAAAATTACTAATTTTGTCAAAAGCTGTCTTTACTCTGAGCTATTTTTGTAACTTGGTTGTCAATTTTGTTAGAGATTCTACTTCCACCTTCCACTTTCTGAGGTATTTGAAATGGTTTTAATTAGTGGAGCCTATCTTTTTAACATGCTGTTTCTAAAAATATCTTGAGTTTGTCTTTCATGTTTGTGATTTGTATGTTCCTCCTTGCCCAGGTTTATGCCTTTTCTTTTTTTTTAAAATGACCTTGTTACCTTTAAATAAATCTTCAGGGTCACAGGATTTGGTATAGTTAGGCTGAGACTATCCCTCCTGTGTAGGATTCTTCTGTTTCAAAAGCTCTTTGTGTTCCTAACATACTTTCTTCTATCGTGGCCTGTTCCTTGGGACCCCTTCTTTCCACCTGCCTCTTTGACCCCATGGATGGTAATGGAAACTTTAAAGAAACAAACAAGAAAACCCAACCTGAATTTGGCTCCAAGACTTCTTTTCATAAGGATAATCTAGTGTAAGTGGCACTCTATTATCACTGACACCTGGCATTCCTATACAAGGTGATGCTTTGTGACACAGTTAAGATGCTAGCAGCAACTTGAGCATCCTCAAGCAGGAAACAGAAAACAAAACCCACACCATCCCTGCCCCTCAGAGTATCTGAGACACTCTCTGACTGAACTGCAGGGGAATCCCCAAGGAGGCAGCACTGCATGCTATAAATCTGAAGGCAGATTTAAATTTGAAATAATTCTTCAGACAATAGAGAATTCAGCTTTAAGTATTCTGCCCTTGTAGTACTGTTTCAAATGGCCTAGAGGGATTTTCTTTGCAGGTGAATCCTAATTTATGGGCCCACACTGCTATACCTTACTCCTCAGTTAAGCTTATTTTTAGCGAAAGCTGTTTCTCCTGTGAAAGTGTGTGCTGAAAAACAGCAGTCACTCTAGGGCTGAGAATTAGGGAAGTGTCTGTTCTGTTAGTAAGGAATTGGGGGTAACTCTATGACCAGGCCAAAATCTTGTGCCATGTCCCAGTAGCCTTCTGTGAATCTGGCTGGTAACGTGGTAACAACTTTAACAATGTCCAAGTGATGCAAAATCCTAAATCTTAACTTTCAAAGGCAAGCTGAACCTGCAGTAGCTGCTGTTTGTCAGTAAGACTTATAGATGAAATTCATTTGGGAATTTGACACCAGGATTATTTTGGATGCTCAGTTGATGGTACATGGGAGGGAAACTCAAATGTCAGGCACCAGGCAGTATATGAAGATTAATATTCTTGAAAGTGGCAACGTCCAAAATGAGAGTGGTCAGAAAAGGAAGGCATCTGCCGTGAAAACATTGGCTATGCTGAATACAGTGTGTTTGTTTAGATGGATGGGCATTTGCAGATTGCTGATGGCTGTAGAGAACTTATTTTTGTTATCTCCTTGTTTTGTGGTAAAGAGGACTTGTGAGGGAAAGCATTGGAGGGCTGAATGACTATGACAGCAAGAATCTAAGCCGGTGTTTAGATGTGGGGGGTGATGCCCGGTTCAGTGTGTGATAGCCATGCCTTATACCTTAATTATGAGTGCTCACAATGCTTATGGGCACAAAAATAAGTGTACAAACTTAGAAGGCAAACTGTGTGTTTAGCTGAACTGTGATGACCTCTGTGCCAAAAAAGCTTTTGAAGATCTAGAGCACAAGGATACTGTTTATCACCATTTAAACGTTGGCAGACTTATTTTGTACAGCTCTGGCTTAAGCTGACTAGAGAAAAAGAACATGCTCCTTCTGCTTTTTTTATGCTATAACGGTAGAGGCAAAAAAATTATTCTGTAGATAGGTTTTACAACATGTCGTTACAATGAAATATTATAACTACTGAGACTATCAAGATATCTAGTAGGTTGGGAAAATAAGCTTAAATCAATTTCTGGCACAGATTTCAAGGCAAGCAGTATGCCAACAAACAGTAGTACTGGAAATACAGACAGACATTAAAGCTTCTTAAATCAAACCTCTGACCTGACAGAAAATCCTTGATGACATAATTCTTCAATGATTTTCTTATGTATAATTCAACTAATTCTTTCTTAACTGCATGTTTAACATGGACACGCAATCCTTAGATATCTCTTCTGTGCTCGTAAGGACTGTAAAATCGGAGCAGGAAACAAATGTCTATTGTTACAAGGAGATTAACAAAATATCCTTACCTGCCAGATGGTCTACAATTACCAGTAATACTGTTATTAACTTAGGGCTGTGGCTTGGGTTCAGCCAGGCAGTGTTGCCAGTGTGGATGAATGTGTTACGCTGACAAGCCGAGTCTACTCTTACACCCTTGATATTTGTCTTGATTGCTTCCACCAAGATAGCAACACTGCAATTATTCCCAATTAGTTCGATAAATATAACACAGGGAGTTGGTCCGTATACATTCTAGGAGGATGTGTTCTTCCATATGTTCCATTTTCTGAATGCTGAATCAAAAATAACTGAAAATGTGGGTGGCTAAACAGGCTGTGCCAGCAGCTACTGTATTAATCACAGATGAATTTCAGAAATATATCGTGTACATATTAGTGTACTCTGTGTAACAGCACTGGGGTGCAAGTCTGAGATGGTGTTTTAAAATGGCGAAGCATCTCAAATGAACGCAGTAGAAATCTTGTACCATTGTGACACTTTCTGTAAACGCCACATATATGCTTAAAAAAACTTTGCTTTTGAAAGCACTGAATCCTCAGGTAGCTTCAGACCCTGGTACTACTTCAGAACTGCGGTGTTACTATGAAACATGTATTGCAGAGGTCTGGTGAAAAAGGAATAATAGTATGCACCATGGGGGTAACAGTTGAAATCCTATGGCAACTTGTAACTGTTAGGAGTGATTGCTTTCCTGTTCCTGCTTCTGCACTGTCTGTCCTGTTTCTTCTTCCTGTAGATTTTCACCCCAGGAACTCACAAAGCTCTGAGAAAAAGGAAAAGCAGAACAACTTAACCATATCTAAAGTTCAGGTTGTGCTACAAAAGAGCTGCAGTTGGGAGGAGAGTGTAGGTTAAAAAGTTTGCATTGAGTTTATGAAGATTAGGTTTTGGGAAAGACAAACGTTATTGTAAGAGAAGTTTTAGTACAAGAGAAGTAAAAGGACCATGGATTTAGTTGGAAATGAAAGAATTTTATAGTGTTCCTGCAAGAAGTATTATGAAAATCTTTTCAAGCTTGCATGGCTTAATGGCAAGATCCTGTTAAACTTAAGCACAGATTGAAAGTGCAGATGGAAATGGGGCCAGGTAACCTGGGAGGAATATGGAGACATTGTCTGAGCATGACTGTGATCATGAGTATCTTGTATCAGCAATAGTGTGGCCGGCAGGACCAGGGAAGTGATCATTCCCTGTACTCATCACTGGTGAGGTCGTACCTCAAATCCTTTGTTAATTTTTGAACCCCTCAGTGCAGGAAAGACATTAAAGGGGCTGAAGCAAGTCCAGAGAAGGGCAGTGGAGCTGGTGAAGGGTCTGGAGCACAAGTCCTGTGAGGAACAGCTGAGGGAGCTGGGGGTGTTTATGCTGGAGAAAAGGAGAATCAGAGGAGACCTTACTATTCTCTACAACTACATGAAAGGAGGTTGGGGCAAGGTAGGGGTTGGTCTCGTCTCCCAAGTGATAATTGATAGGACAAGAGGAAATGTCTTCAAGTTGTGCCGGAGGAATTTTTCAGTGGATATTAGGAAAACTCACTTCACTGAAAGGATTGTCAAGCATTGGAACAGGCTGCTGGGGTTGAGTAACCATCCCTGGAGGTATTTAAAAGATGTGGCACTTAAGGACATGGTTCATTGGTGACTTTGGCAGTGCTTGATTAATGGTTGGGACTCAATGTTCTTAAAGGTCTTTTCCAAGGTCTTTGCTGCTGAATGGAAAAGTGTACTTTGTGATGAAGAATGTTGCGAAGTCCAAAGTGCTTGATGTCTCCCAAGAACTACAGGCTGATCAGTCTCACCTAAGTCTCTAGGAAGGTGATGGAGCAAATCATTGTGAAAACCCCTTCTGGAACACAGAAAGAGGAGGAATGTGATTGGGTAGTCAGCATGGCTTTCTGAGGGAGAAATAGTGTTTAACCAACTCAGCAGCCTTCCAGGTGACCGGTGTCCAATTGGAAGTCAGTCACTATTGATATACTCCTGGTGGGCACCAGTTTGACATGAATCAGCAATGTGTGTTTGTGGCAAAGAAAGCCAACAGCCTCCTGGTCAGCGAGAGGAAGTTTTGCCAATGGGTTGAGGGACGTGATCCTTCCTCTTACCCAGCCTGTTGGGGCTCCATCAAGAGTGCTATGTCCACTTCTGGGCTCCTCAGCACAGGAGACAGATGTACTGAAGCAAACCTAGTGAAGAGCCTCAGAGATAGTTAAAGGTTGGAGCATCTGACACACAAGAAGGACTGAGTGATATGGTACTGTTCACCCTGGGGAAGAAAGGGCTCCAGGAGCATTTTATGTGTAAGTACTCAGTGAAAAGGTGTAAAAGAGAGAGAAATAGACCTTTCTCAGCCTTATTCAATGAAAGGATGGAAAGCCCAAGCAGGGACAAACTGAAATACAAGAAATTTCATTTAAGCATCAGAAATACTTTTTTTTAGACACTGTGAGTTTAGTCAGTCACTAGATCAGGTTTCCCAGAGATGGTGAAGTCTCCACTATTGAAGGTATAAAAAACCCCCAGCTCAACTGAGCCTGCTTTGAGCTGATTGGATTGATCACAAGAGACTTCTTCCAGTGATAGTTGCTGTATGAATCTGATTTTCAAATCTATTTTTAGCAAAGTAATTGTATTAAAGAGCTTTCAAAGGATGTAAATTCTTTAATCAATTCTGATATGAAAAGTCCAGAAGTATATTCTTTTCTTTCCAGTACATGTCTCAGTGTTAGGATGTTCTCCTGCTTTCTGATACTTGTCCCTTTAGAACATGCCATGAATTCTCCAAAAGGCAGCACTTCTGGTACAAGGCCATACTGAAATGCTTTCTCAGTGTACTTACTGACCCTAATTTCTCTGGCTTGTGTGTGTTGTCTTTCTCACAAGTAACCTCTAGATAAGTTTTCTTTTGAAAATATTTATAGCCTTTTTTTTACTGGCACTCTGCTTCTACAGGGCTTGCTCTTAAAGCTGTTTCTTGTCTTCTGGCAGTGATTAGTTTGTCCTTTATTTGCAATTTGTACTTCCCTTTGCAAAAGTGTTTGAGGAGGGAAGGGTGAGTTTCCTCTCCTACCAGTTAAAACCAAAATATACACAAGGGAAAAACTTTCCATGTAAAGGTTATGGAACCTTCTTCCCTCAGGTGCTTCAGGCCTCCCAGGTAAATGTGTTGCTTTTCTACTAAAGCTGAATCATCACTGCTTTGTGTACTAGATAAACCGATATCTTTGGAGTAGTCAGGATGATGCTAATCCTTGATAGCATTGCCAATGTGACTGATGTATAACATGAATTAGGAGAGCAAGGAGTAGTGTTGGTCTTGGTCCTTCTGCCTGCTTTGTGCCTGTATGCAGCCATGAGGAGATTATTCACTTGCAGAACAGATCCTGTCCTCAGCCCACACACTAATATTTGTATTAGCTCATAAAGGTCCAGAAAAGGATAGAAACCTACTGGGTGGGATCTACACATGTCTAGGTAAGTGATCTGTTATCTCTACTGCTATGGGCATCTGAATCAGGCACCTTCTTTCCAGGTTAAATTTGATATCCGCTTATATCAGCATTTTAAAGAGAATCTATGCAGTATGGCAGTTTTTCCTCTTGAGGTAATTGCTCACCTGTAACATGGGAAAAACAGTTCCTTGGGATAGAGGTATGGTTTGAACAGTCCCTGGTGGAACTGCTGTTCAAAACAAGTGTACAAAGGCCCAAAGCTGTAAACTAAAAATATATCACAATATTCCAGAAGTGTCGTGTGTGCTATTTTAAATTTAACTCACTAGAACCAGCACTTAAATGTGTCAAGTAATTTCTATATAGGCCCAACATTAGCTTGTTTAGATCCTAATCAGGAGACTGAGTGGGGTTAAGTGCTCCTGTACTGTCTAACTTTCTACAGTCTGTTTTATGTAATTTTCTAATGCATTCTTCTGACCACTTACACGATGTAGTTGTGTGCCTCCATTTACTATGTAGCATGTCTGAAGATGAATGTCCAAATTTAGCTGTTGTGGACTCTTGTTGTTGTGGCGTCAGATATGAGGGAACAGTATTGTTCTGGTTTTGATCAAGCTCATTCTTATGCCTGTTCTAATTTTGTTTGTATGTATCCTCTCAAATATATGGCTCTGTAGTTATCTTGTCATAGTATATCTCAATGAAGTCTAAAATAAGAATATGTTTCTGTGACCGTGGCTCTGGGAGCACAAAACTTCACTGGTTTTAGACATTTTATCAAATTCCATATTTAGAAGAAAGATGTAGTTCTGCTTTTCAGGCTACAGCATCATAGAAAAGTTTAACATATTTCTGTAGTTGTGTTCAAGGCAGTTTCTTTCTGTTTTCAGAGGTGTTGTCAAAGTCGACATCAATCTGCAGAAGGTGGACATTGACCAGTGTTCGAGCGAGGGATGGTTCTCAGGGACACACAGGTGTCATCTCAACAATTCTGAGGTAGGTCTGTCCCTGAGGGACCTCACTTCAGTAACAAATCTTTACAGAGTAGTGTTCTGTACTGTAAGTGTTATTTATTTCATAGACATTAATTGTGATTTGTAGGGCTGAAGAAATCTTTGTGTGAAGTGTTATGGAATGTATGAGTTTCAGGAGTGCCTGCATTTTAGAATTATTGATGTTGAAACAGAAGCAAAGTTATTGTGAAGAGACGTAAGTTACAGGGAAAAAGATTGCCAATTAAATAATTTATGAGGTTCTGCTTTGTAAGTCAAACAATTATTTTGTGCTCAAAATTGAAATAGGATTTTAATGTCAGTGTTACTTTTGCTTGGACAGCTTTGCAAAATATGGTAGAAGTAGCTGAAATGCTAATGGTAATTATTCAGAAAAAACATGGTAATTTGATAGAGTGATACAGAATACCAGGCAGAATTGGATACTGTAATTCCTTCTTAGTAGAAATGCCAACATTTTGACAGAACTGACTAAAATGTTTGTGCTCAGCTTCTTCCTGCTTCCCCTTTCTTCTGAAGGTCTGTGTCTGGTTCCATCTGTCAGCAAATCATAGATCATTCAGACTGGCCAGTCATATGTATTCAATGAAACTTTTAAAAGAAAACACATTTTGATTTTTCTCTTAATTCTGCTGTGTAAAGGTGATTTCAAAGGCACCCATTTGTTTTCTGTGAGAGTAGGTACCTTGTGCACTTCAGTACTTTTGGAAAAGACAATTAAAATGCAGAGGAAGTTGACATTTGTCTACCAGAAGTCAGGAAATGTTTGCCTAATTTTCTGTAAAATGTCTATTTATCAAAGCCAAGTCTAAATGTAGAAAAACAGTTGGTTTTGGTGAATTCAGCTGCTAACGTATTTGAGCAAGAAGAACTCAAGAGTTTTTGTAAACATCTTTTTTTTTAGTATTTTTGTCTTGGATTTTTTTCATAAAATAAACTCAAAATGTGAAATGAAGTCTTTGATAAAAGCTTATTTTAGACCAAATATTTCTGCAAGTGGAAAAATGTTTTTCTTTGTCAAGTACTTTTTGGCTTCTGAATTCAAGGGAATACTTTTTAAATCACTCCTGTTTTTTCCTAGAAGAAAATATGGTTTCCCATGTGATCTGGTAAACCTTGTTTTTTAATATATTTTATGTGATTATATACTTTGGCAAGTGCTTCTCTTTTTCCTAATGCTTTATGAGCAAAACATATCAGCAGAGGGCTGGGATTGTAAGTTGCATCTCTAACTGAGAAAAAAACCCCAGTCCTAGATCTCTTGTGGTTTAGCCCTAGTTGGCAACTAAGTACCACACAGTCATTCACTCATTTCCTCTGCCCCCACTGCTATGGGGAGGAGAATTTGGGAAATAAGATAACTGATGGGTTGATATAAGAAGAGTTTAATAATGGAAACAAAGTAAAATATAACAATACTAATGATAATATACTGTTACTAAAATGATGGGGGAAAAAACATGAAACCCGAGAACAACCAGTGATGCACAATATCACCTGCTGACCAATGCCTGTCCTGCCCCCAGCAGCAAGTGACCCTCCTGCCCAACTCTTCCCAGCCTACATACTGAGCATGATGTTCTGTGGTGTGGGAGATCCCTTTGGCCAGTTCAGGTCAGCTGGGCTGCCTTTGCTTGCTTCTTGTGCACCTCCTCACTGGCAGAACATGGGTAACTGGAAAGTCCTTGACTTAATGTAAGCGTTGCTTGCCACACTGGTGTTTTGGCTGTTATTATCAACATTACTCTCCCAGAGATGCCAAAACACAGCACTGTACCAGCTACTGAGAAGAAACTACCACAGCAGAACCCCAGACAAGGTCCCACGTGCTGCTTTTCATACTTGTTTTATTGGAACCCACTCTGTGGAATAAGGGTAACTTACATAGCTGTGCAGCAGTATTTTCCACACAGTTCTGCTTATAAATGCTAATGAAATCATATTCCCTGTCCTCTCTTATCTACCTAGGAGCAGTTAAACAAATACCTGCTGATGCTTGAATGCTCTACCCCCATTTACAAAGTCTGTCTGCAGCAGTGTAGGAAGAGAATGGATATCTCTGAATTTCCAGTTCTGCTTTTGTTAGACCCTCCTTACTCAGTTTAGTTTTGTTAGGTGACTTGAGTATTTACTGCAGCATAGCCTCTGTGCAGACTGTTTGACAAGCGTTTACCATAGTGAATTTATGATTTGACTCTGAAAGTGTTTACTGCATAGCCCATGCCATGTGGCCAGAGCACCAATACCATTAAACCAAAGGCATAAAGGTCATTATTTCAGAATATATAAAGTATTTCAGAAATACAGCTCCCTTCTTCCCTAATGCTATGAAAACAGAGAGTGACTTTATGCAAGAACTAGAGGAAAAGACCAATGTTATGGATTAATCAAAATGCTTTTATAGTGGCTAAAATCTACTAGACACATGGCACACAAATTCTCCTGCTTTCTGTGCTGTTCTGAAGTGTTTAGTTTCTAAATAAAAATCAGTTGAAATGAGGGAGATGGAGGTGCATGACAGTGAATGGAAACATATGGTAAGGCAGTGGTCTGTATGTGCTAGACAGAAAAAAGGGAAGGCATGGATGAGATCCAACTTCCACGAGAAAATAGAGACTGTTGTTGAAAGCACTGTAATTTCCTTCACATAGTCTGGCACAGCAGGATTAGGAGATGATGCTAACTGTGGCACTGGGATTTGTCTTTGGAAAGTCATCAAGAACAGCCTGATTGTGATGGAATAGTTTAGTGCTAGTCCTTGCTTGGAAAAAAATAGTGTCAGGTTGAATGATTTAGGAGTACTATGACTCAAATATGCAAAATACTGAGACATACTAATCTTCCTTAAACTTCTATCTGTCCTTAGTTTTAGGTGTTCCTTAGGATTGGTGGCTCTTAAATAACTTGTTTTATGTATGGCGCCCTTGAGTACAAAACAAAAAACAAGCACTGAGAACTTTGGATTCCCCATTTTTAATATTCAACTACTTAAATTCCTAGTATGTAGTGATATTTTTTCCTGATTTGTTCTCTTTCGTGGACAGTACACAAACATCCCTGATTTCACAGCGGCTTAGATGAACAAGAGTGCCCTCCTTTAGCTTCAGGGTAACTGGATGGTGCTCAGCCTAATTAGGCAGGAAGTTAGGTGACACGTAACACAGTAAAGCCAGATTTCAGCCATGGCTAAAGTCTGTTTTAGTTATGTTTTTCTCCTTTTTTTAAAATAACTGGATCAGTAAAAGAGAGGCTGATGACCAGATGTTATTTTGTGAGAGAGCTACATTCTGCTTCCTGCCTTCTACCTTTACTCCCAAATAGGCAACAACTTCCTCAGAAGCTGTTGGGCAAGAGGTTTGGATTCTCTGGGGCTGCAACAAATAGAACAGGTAATATCTGCAGAGTTAGAAATAATTAAGTTGGGTAGATCATAAAATGATGCAGACAAGTCTGAAATTAACAAACAAAACAAGTGTAGTACCCAATAACAAGTGCAAAGTAATTTCATTGTACAGGCAGTGCTGTACAATGTACAGTCAAGGCTGGTTATGGGAGTAAGAAAACATTCACTTTTACTGTTTGAAACCCTTGAAGACATTTATTATATTGGATTTCTTCTCCATAAGTGCTGACAGCAGCTGCTGGCACTTTTAGAAACAACTTTATAGTCCTTGTGGAGACACGAGCAGTAATGTCAAGGCTGAGGAGCATCTGAAGAAATCAGCTGGTGTGGCCCCTTGAGCTGGATCCTTCCAGCCAGCAGCAGCCGTCTGTGAGCAGTGGCAGCAGACTCCACACTGTTCCCCTGGCCTTAATGAGCCTGCCAACAGCTTGCGATGTGAGGCAGACTCAGCTGACATCCCTCTGAGTTTCAACAGTATTCCACGAATGACAGCGTGCAAAAATATCTAGAGGAAATGAGGGAAGCAGAGTAAACAAGAAAGCTGCATTGCTGTCTGTACACAGTGGCTGCATATCTGTGTTTGTAGAAGGATGCACAGGCCTACTGTGTGTTTATTTATTGTGCACAAACACAAAACTGATTGAGGGCGGAAAACAAATGAGCAGTGCAGCCAAAACCTTTTTTCCATTGTTTAGCATAACATTTGGGACGATCATATTTTATTATACTGTATGCAAGGTTACAAGCAACTGAACAAGGGGGAGGTGGGGGCTGATTAAAAATAGAATTGTAATGGGGACTGAGTTGGGAGAGCGGGAGGGGAAAAAACCCATGCTTTCCAGGTTTTTCAAGCAAATGCTTTTCAGTGCCCTTGTCAGACTGGGAAAAGGATATTAATGTGCGCAGTCTGTGGGAGAGGAACCATGGCAAGAGATTAGCATCTGAAGTCATAACCCAGTGGGTCATACTCAGTGTCATTGATTTTGCTTATTGCTTGCATGTATTTTTTGTTCTATCCATTAGGAAAAGTGCGGTCAGAATTAGAAGAATTTGAAAGCAAAGCTATTTGGTGATTCAGTCTGAGTGAATGGGTTTATGGACTATAGTTAGCTTCTAATTTGGAAATAATAATCATTCTCAAAGCTACAGATTGCATCCAGCATAGGATAAGAGCAGTACCCAACCAGAGCAGAGAACATGTCAGGATGTTTTTTGTATAAAAACAACCTCTTTAGTGGTAGAAAACAAATACTAAATGCTGTATCAAATCCTGAGCTGAAAAGGGAATCTAAGGCAGAAAGGGCAGTGGCTCATTTCAGAGTGCAGGTAGAGAAAACATAGCCAGCACTTCTTGGATTCAGAAGGAGACAAGGTGTATCTGTTCTCTCCAACAGCTCAGGGTGTTTGAAGAGCATGCAGTAGGCACAAAGGACATTTTGGATGCTATTTTAAAAATAACTTTTACATCATCTGCATTCATGGGAAAAGTCCCCTTATGACAGTGAACCAGATCTTATCTGGCACTCCCCCAGACACTGTTACATAAAATAAAGTGGAGGTTTGTCAGAGTTCTCAGTGATAAACAAGGTGCTTTCAGTTTAAGGAAGAGCCAGGTTGCTTAGCTACAGCATCTTTGCTTTAAAGACAGAAAATTTAAATGAGTCTGTGTTTTGCAGGAGCTAATCTTGGTTATCAGTGTTTTCTTCAAAGAAGAAAACCTTTGCGAAAATTCCTTTCATCCTAGTTAGCAGTCTTGAGCATTTAAATTCATCTGGGTCAGTTCTATTTGCTTCTGTTTTCCCTTCCCTCAGTTAAAACATGAAAAGGGGTAGATGGTTGGCTGAATGATGTTGTCTGTCAAATTAAAATAGCTGGGAGATTTTTGGCTTATCTTGTGTATGGCAGGTGATGGTAGCATTCCATCTCTTTCCAGTTCTTTCAGATCTATGGCTGCAATTTTTGGATCTTTCTCTGCTGAACAGAGATATTCAGATGATCCTGTCAGGCAGTGCTGATTAGTTGAACTGGCAATTCTTCCTGTTGTGTTTGGGAAGGGAAGAGGTGAGGCTCAGAAGTTGAGTTGGCTGGTGGAACATGAACAAAATATACCTGGTGGGAGCAAAGGAAAAGTTACAGAGAGGGGGATGGGTGCAGGGAAGAGCTCTTCCCAGGAGAGAGGTTGAGAAACTGTGGCTGGAGCAAGAGAAAGGAAGATCAGAGTGTATGGGGAGGCACAGAAAACCTTGCAGTGAGGAGCATGGGGACTGTAGCCAGGCTGCACCGTTCTCATGGCAGACTGGCAGTGAATTGCCTTTCCCAGAGGTGAAATGGCAGAAGCTGTAGCAAATCCAGGCATAAACAGAACATAGCTTCATTCAGAGTTCTCATTTGTTATCACTACATTCAGAGGCCTGTAAGATGTCTGCAAAATGCCTCTGGTAGCATTAAGCACAATTAGGTATATGCAATTAAATAAATACCAACATTTTGGTTTCAAAGCATCTGGTCCATTTTGTAAGAGATTTGACATGCTTATCTTGAAAGGTGTGCAAGTACTCCTGGATCTTGTGAGGAAATACAGAGACTATTGCCCCTATTTTAAGCTGGCCCACAGGCAAAATCATTATTTCTAAACCGATAGACTGGCATTGAGGAGTGATCTCCAGGTGTGAGTTACCTTCTCCAGAATTTGACTTCTGCAGAGGTGGGTTGAGCATGTGAGCTGGGTCCTGATGTGCTCCAGCCAGGGCTCAGGCTGGATCATCTTCAGAATGGGGTTTTGGGGTGCATCACAGCATGCACCCACACCATGCTTCAGATACTTCCAGCAAGTCTTGAGCATCCTGATATATTTTTGGAACCTGTGTCTGAGGATCTTCACAGTTTTCTTAGTGATCTTGACTTGTGATGGAATTTTGGTCAAAAATAAAGTCACCCAAACTCCTTGTAGATAAACACACTGGTGCTGTCATTGCAAAGGACATAGCTTCCTATGAACTGTGCAGATTCTGTTCTTGTGTTAACTATCAGTTTACTCAGGTAAGATACTGCAGAGATTTTTTTTTATTGTTAAAATAGGAAAATTCTGCTCATGCATATCTATCAGAGTTAATTTTTTTACTTGGAAAAAAACTTGTTGTTTTTTTGAAGACTTGAGAAACAGTTAACCAATAGAAAAAAATTGTCTATCTTACTTTAAAAAACCTTTTATCAACTGTAGTAATTGTTTTTCCTGCTTTTTTCCTACCTAGTCATACCTACACAAGATGCAAGTTTAATTTAACCTAGAGAAGAAAGTTCATTCTTTTTTCTATGACAAAATTAGCTTGAAAACATATTAAAGGTCTCATGAAGAAAAACTGGAGACAATAGCTCTGAATCTTTATATTCAAAACAATGTACTGAATCCTAGTAATAATCTTAGTGGAAAAAAATTAATTTAGCTTTATTTTTAAGCACAATTTTATAACACTAGACATTCAAATAGTCACTTTTGTTGGTGACTTGTGGTAGGAAGTAAATACTTTTTTTACAAATTGAAAAATGGCTGCTTTTGGGTTATCTATGCTTTTGTTTAACTCTCAGTAATTCATATGATTTTTTTTTCTTCTGATTTGCATTTGCCAGTACTGTAAACTGATGGCTATCCTGGACTGGTCTCCTGGAAATTTCTTAGTCTTTACAAACCAATTTAGAATTGTATTTTGTGTTTCTTTAATACTTTCTTACCTCTTGCTGTTTGAAATCATGAATATACTAAGCATCAGTACTAATATGGGAATGCAGAACATTTGATTTTTGGTCTTCAGATTTGAGTATTACTTACTGCCTGTAGTAGCACCCGTGGATGGCAGGGACAAGGAACTCTGGAGACCTGAGATATTCTAGAAGCACGTGGCTTTATTACAAAGGTCGTGGGTGAAGAGGGCCTGGCCTCAGCCAGCAGCCTTGGCTGAAGGGAAGCCCCAAAAGAGAAAAGGGAGAGAGAGAGTATATGAGGTGAGGGGGATGAAAAAGCTAACAGGGTAAGGGAGAGGTAAGAGCAAGAGTGCAGGGGTCTGAGTGGTAAGAGAGAGATAGAAGAGAGGTAAAAGCAAGAGCAAGAGCGAGGGAGTGGTAAGGGAGAGGTAGAAGAGCAAAAGCTAAGGGGTTGAAGTGAGGTAAGAGAGCAGGGATAAGAGAGTGAGGACCTTGTTACAATACATTATTTCTCTTTTTGTGTTGAATATTCTAATTTACAGTGACCAACCGGCACAAGATACAAAACCTACAAACTTTGCATGCAACCTATGAGAACTACTATATTACCATGTCATTTTATATTCTAAACTCTAAAGACTACTTTCTTATGTACTTGTTCCCTGATGCCTTAGCAGGGTGGAAAGGGGCTACATTCCTGAGTCCTTTTGTTTCTGTTCTTCAACCTGACTCCAGCTAATCACCATCTTCCTGCCTAGCATGCCTACGTCTCAAAGCTGGCTTTCATTTCTCTTTCACTCACAGGTTTTACATCTCTAGTATTTCTAACCAGACAATCATATCCATGAGTCATTCTTGTCCCATCTTTCCCAACAACTGCCTTTTTGTGTTCTGACTATTTTGTAAGCTATACTGAGTTTCATCCTACTGCATTTTTATTGTTCGTCTATAAGAATTTTATTCTTTTTCTATCACTGAAAAAGTAGTGAAAGGAAATATGCTTCTTCCCAACATCCTATGCATGTGAACTTCCTAAGATAAATAAGATGTTTGTCTTTGATTATTCTTTAACTTATAAAAGATGGTGAGTGAAAATAGAATTTCTTAGAGGCCAATCAGGCAATATTTGTTATACTGCAGTGTTTTATTCTTGCAGCAGGATCAGAATCCCTCTGAAGTTAAATTTTGTCCCCAGATTTACCATGACTCTTCTCAAGGCAATTTTCATTTACTTGCATGAAATAGGTAGTAGGATTTGCTTACTGAGCTCTACTCTTTTTTGTCAGAATGTAATAATTAATCTTTTTTTTTTGCCACCAATGCCATCTAAGCATTCTAATAACTTTTCCTCTTTCAAATATGGTTGGCTAGGGGAAAAAAATATTTGTGAAGTGGTATAACTATGCATTCTAATTTAAGCTAAGTGAGTCCCATATCTTTCATCTTGACCAGTAATAGTCTTACTATTGCCTTTTAAAATAAAATGAACTCAGTTGGCTTGACCTGAGGCTGCAGGGCTGAGCCACTGGGAAGCAGCTTTGTGCAAAAGGTTTAGGGGGGTCTTGGTGAACACCATGTTGATCGTGAGCCAGCAGCGTTCTCTTGCTGCCAAAAGCCTCAGGGGCTGCTCTAGGCAGAGCTTTGTCAGCTGGTCGAGGCTTCCTCTGCAGGGCTGTGTCCACTTCTGGGCTCCTCAGTTTGAGACATGGATGCTCTGCAGGGAGTCCAGCCAAGGGCCTCCACAATCATCAAGTATTAGGAGTTCCTGTTGAATGAGGAGAGGCTGAGCAAGCTGGGACTGCACAGTGCAGAGGAGAGAAGGTTTTGGGGATTTTCCCTGTTGTAAAGGAGGCAGACTCCTCTCAGGGGTGGTCAGTGACAGGGCATGAGGTAGGGCTTCAGACTGAAGCGGTAAAGAAACCCCTTTATTTTGATTACATTGTGAGGGTGGTCAGACACCAGAGCAGGTTGTCCATAGATGTGGTGGAGTGACCACCATTGGTGGTGTTCAGAACTTGAATGTACATGGCCCTGGGCAATTTGGTTTAGCTGAGCCTGCTCTGAGTAGAGCTTGGGTGACTTTCAGAGGTGCCTTCCAGAGCTCAGCTGCTGTGTGATTCTGTAGTCAGCTGCTCTTTCATCCTTCACATGATTCATTTTTCCTGTCTGATTTATGTCCAGAAAACATGGCATCCCTTCTGAGCTTTGCATTTCTACTCTGCTTCATTTATACTTGTATCAAGACTCTCTTCCATTGCCAGCTGCTTTTGGTCATCACTTTTTTTTCTTTTAGACTTCTAGTAAATGTGTGAAGAATTGCATGTAAAGTTTTTGAGAAATCACTTGCTTTAGACACTTTTTCTATAACAAGCTCAACACTTCTTTCTTCTACTACAATAGAAGAAAGGGAATCAGTATATCCAGATTCTTATTTTTTTAGATAATAGCTGTAAGCATCTGAACTTATTTACTTTCAAAACTTCTCTGAAAGTTGATTTAGTAGAGATAACACTAAATTTTGAATTATGCTGACTTGCTGCTTGTGCAAGATTTGAAATACTTTTATCCCTTCATATATGTTACCTAATGGTTAAGTCTTTGAGTGGGGGGAAGATATAAAATAGATTTGGTGGTGCATTTAATGGAAAACATGCTGCATGAATTGGGATTTTTCCAAAGAGACTACAGGGTATAGAATATTGTTCTAGAGTTAGAGGATTGCTAGGGCTGTTTAGTAAATTGTAATAGATTCTTTTGAAATGAAGACATTCTGATACTTGTTTTTATCCTGGAATGCAGTGAAGCAATGCCAGCAGTGGATTTTCCTGAATTAACATTTTAAAAAAGTGTCATTTTGGAATATGAAAGCATGTATTTCAGGTAGCTTCTCTTGGATATTGTATTAATTGAAAAACTGATAAAATGTGATTAAAATTGTGCATTAATCTTAATCCTTTCTTATGGGGAGAAAATTTTAAAAAGACACTTGGAGAGAGTCCTGCTGTATGATAATGGCAGATGGCTTTGTGATACATTTTGAACATTTCTAGAAACCTGTCTACCAGTCAAAGCCCCACCAAATGCATGCTTTTCTTTCCTTTTGAAACATTTAGAAACTTTTGATATCATTTGTCCAGTTCCATCACTAATCATATCTATCCTATACTGTTGGATATTCATTGTGCTGTGTTAGCTCAGCCAAAGCATCTTATTTCTTCCAAGAAAGGAAGTCAAAGAAAGCAGCACTCCAGAACTTGCAAATTTTTACCAGACGTGATAAAACATCATTACCTTCCAACATGTACAAGACATGGTACAAATTGGTTTCAAGCATGTGAGAGCAAATATTTGCTCTGTAGGGTTTAAACTCTGTAATTCACATTGTTCCATTACCCTTCAAAGTATATACTGCATTATACTGGCTGAGGGAGGCATTTCTTGGTAGCTTACTTATACAGATTTTTTTAATATGGAGAACTAATATATGATGCTTCTTTGAAATAAATGTCTAAATAAAACCCTGCTGTCATTCTGATATCAATATTCAGGAATATTTTTATGAAAAATGGCAAGACTGATTATTTTTTTTTCTTGATAGTAGAATGAATTTGAGTTTTTAAATTTGAGTTTTCTCTGTAATGATTGCTTTTTAAGGAACCACTTTATTGCTACATAGACTGTGAATTATAAAAAGCAGTTCTCATGAAGTATATTCATGAAGTAAGCTACTTAAGGAAGAAATATTTTTGCATGTTTAATGTGCATCTCAGTTATGTTTCATTTCCATAGGTGATTGAGAGTTGCTTTTAATTATGCATAAGTGGATTATTCTAACTGCTTTCTAACATTGTTTAAACAAAAAAGGTACATTATAGCAGTACTTTTTGTTTCAAATGTAACCTAAAAATATTTTCTTGGGTGATTATGTGGAGAGACATTTTCATCTTTATAATTGTGTTGTACTGCACAAATTTAAGTGTTTCCCCCATTTGTGTATCTTTGTTGTAAAAATCGTGATGTTGAAATACCTGTAATAATTGAGACGTGCCAACTTTGAAGTCCTTACTTCTCACTGAATTTTCCATAGGCTTTACATTAATTCTGTGTTTAAATTTGTATGTGTGTAACACAAGAAATGACTGCTGTGGGTGACAGATGTGGGAAAGAAAGGGAAGTTGGTGTGGATGGGAAGCAGTGTGTACATCACTGAGGCCCCAGAAGCTGTCCCCATGAACTGGGAGCACAACCTTCAAAGCCCTCTCCAGGAAAGAGTGATGGAAGAAGAGGAGGGCTTGAAAAGCATGAATTCTGTACAAGAGCGGTACACTTACCTTTTTAGTAAGAGTTACATGAAAGAATAACATTATTGCCATTAAGAAGGAATTCCTTGCTTGTCCGTTGTAAACATCAAACATTTGACTGTGCTCTTGCTCCACTCCATTTGCTTTCTCCAGAGATATAAATGCTGTTACAAAGAACAGTCCTTGTGTTTTGTGAGGGGATTTTTTTCTCGATTATTTTTTTGCCTTGGTTAAGTCCCAGATAATTTTGGGTTATAAGTGTGAGAATGTTTGTAATTATCCACTCACATCATCCATAGCTTTGATGACTTCAGGTGATTTTACAGCAATAGCTTTACATAAGGGATTGGTCTTTCAGTCTGTAGCATGAGACAGTTCTCACTAAAATACTTTGAATCCTTTTTGATCCTGAAAAACAGAGGCAGTAATCTGTGATCTCAGCAGAGAGGAGTGGAGCTGCTGGCCTGTTGTTTTGGCCTGCAGAACTCCAGTTGTGTTTTGTTCTAGGACCAGCATTTCTGAGTGCATCCTGTATAGAGAGACATTTTAGATCCTGGAGGGAGAATGAAGGTAGGTGGGGTATATTCTTCCCTCTTGCAGCAAAGGCTAATCAGCTCACCCTTCAGGAGGTCATTCTCTCTATCACCTTTCCAGGTACTATTGATCTTTATGTTCAATTTAACCATCAGTACAAGCAACATGCTCTTAGTAAATACAGTTTTGAGGATGTGATCCAAATTGTTAAGATCAGTCTGGTTTCTGTCAGGCCTACATTCTGACTTCTGGAGTACCTTTGTGCAGGTTAAAAGGAGTCTTTTTCCCCTCTTTCCTATTTTTAAAAGGGTGTTACCAATAATTATTTTTGCCTCTTGATACAGTGTCATAATTGGGACAATCAGACCCTTTTGTTTTTACCTTCTCCCCCTACCAAATCCCACACCATATACTGCATTTTTGGAAAAAAACAACCCCAAACAACTGTATAACTTTTTCTTGAGTCTGCAGTCTTCTTTTAGATTAGAGTCTACTTAGCTTAGCCTTGGGTTTGGATTGTGTTCCTTGTTTTGGGAAGTATGCAGATGTAAATGCTGCTACCTGTGTGCAATTCTGCCTTAAATCTGATTTTGTATTTCTTCTTTCTAGATTGATTAACCACTGAAAGGCTTTGAAGCTGCAGCTTTTCTAAGATAATTTATTTTGCCCTGATCACTCTGAGTGCAAATCCATAGTGATGCTGGGGATACTTGCATTGTTAACCAGGAAAATCAAGTACAAATATGTCCCAACTTCTTCTCTCTCTGGTGTCTAAGTGCATACCAGATACCTTCCTGGAAAACCCTTATTAGTCATTCCTATGCCACTGGAATCCAGACAGATGTTTTATTTGAATTCATGTGGTCTGTTATTGTAGGTGGTCATATAATATCGTATAATGTTTGTTTTTGTCTTAAAATATACAATAAAGTCTCAGAAGTGATCAGTCATTTCATCATATATATCTTTGGTCCTGTGCTCCTACTGGGGAGCACCACTGGACTGGTCACATCTCTTCCAGAAAATAGTCTGTAAGAACAAAACCAGCAACTAGATTTTGGCTGCCTGCCTGAGAACTGGCAGTTTGGCTTTTACAAAGGAAATGCTAACAGACAAGAACTGAGTGAATCTTCTTCAGGATAGATAAAAGAAATATCTCAGCTTTTTAAAAAGCATCTTGTACAGTTTGCTCATTCACCTCAAATCACCATGGCCATCTGTAAGGAAAAAGTTCAGAGTCAGAACTGTGAGCATTAGACTAAATTTTTTTTTTCTGCCATTTTTCTCTACTTGTAGGAAGTAGGTTCTGCCTAAACTACTATTAGCACTAATCTTATGAGAGTTGACTCAAGAAACTGTGCTCTGACTGACAGGAAAAGGTTATGTATTGGAAGGTTGGTAAGTTGTCAGAACACCTAAAGATATTTAAATTGCTTCAAAAGTGACTGCCAAGTACAATCTCATTTTTAAATTATTGCCCTTATGCAAGAATTAAGTTAATGGCATACCTTTCAGGGACAGAGATGACAGGATAGTTCAACTACTGTAACATGTATTCATAAATATTTTCACTGAGGTCATGAGAAAGAGCAGTTATTTTTCAAGCTTCGTATCCCTTTTCCTTGGCTTGAGTACAGTATACTTTGTTACTTTTTCTAGTCTGATTTACAATTGCTTTTAGGAACACTTACTTTCATGACAATAGATGTGTCAGCATGCCTTATGTCTGTGATATAAAACCCATCACACCTTTTCCCAGTAAAAATGGGCATTTTAGGCAAGAGTTCTTTGTTTTCCACAGCTTCATAGATCTAGAATAACTGGTACATCACAAAGTATATTCCTATTATCATTTCTCCTGAAGAAACAGTGCCAGGGGCCCTTCCTATGAAGATAAGATTGTGCCTCAACATTCAGGACCATCAGAACTGAAAGCTCAGTTAATGGCATTCTGACAGAGACAGATAATTCTTTGAGAGAAAGAGGAATAGATAAAAACAGTATTTTGAAGGAGTGCTGAAAAAAATAGTCATTTTTGAATGTACATTGAAAGGACTGATGCCCAGTTTGTCAACACACCCAAGCAAATTCTGACAGAGATGCTGTGTACTGCTGCTTTGTACAACACAGCTCAGCATCTTCTAGGTCACAATGAGAAGATCCTTTCTTAAGGAAAAACTCCTAGAACTCAAAATTTACAATAGTAAGTAAAAGCTGCTTTCATATATAAGAAGTAATAAGGGAAAGAGATTAGCTAAAAAAAAATAGTATAATGAAACATAAATAATAGGAGCCTCTTACTTCTAGATGTAATTATTTGAGAGAGCATAGTGATAGTACCAACTAAATAAATCAGATGGGAAAGAAAGCCATTTTATTAAGTTTCAAATATGTAAACTGGGGAAAATGCAGACCTGTTAATGTAATTGTTTTATTAAGACCAGTGAACCATTTTTCTTCAGTAGAGCACTCTGTGGAAAGTTGTTACACGCAAGTTAGTTCTAACTTGTATTTTTAGACTCTAAATTTAGACTCATATATAAATCTCTATCAGACAGGTTTTTTATTGGTAAGTCCCTGGGTTTAATATTAATTTTAGATTAGCTAAAATGAAAGTAATGCTGAAATTGTCCTGTAGTAAGACTTTTTTTACCCAATAAATATAGTTCTGCCATTACAGGAGACAAGGATTCCTCAGCAATTTTCAGATAAAGCAGAAAAAGAAGTTCCCATTGCTGATGAGCACCTGTAAAGTTAAGTTTGTCCACACATGATCTCAGGGTTTTCAACTACACTATGTGCTCACACCCTAAAATCCTACATGAGTGTTACTGTAACAGTCTGGGCAGGCCAGACAGCCCTGCTCGCCTGCTGGACCAAACCTTCTGTGTTCTGGTGTATTGACTTTAAGCACTGTTTGTAGGACCACTGAAATTTGGCAACTGATAACTTATGTTTTGGAATGAAATGAGGAGAAAAAATATGCTATGGTTGAAGACACATGTCTTGGTTTACCTCTGTCACTGACTTTTGGCTGTACTTTTTAATGATAGCAGAGTAGCTTCAGTTGAGAAGCAGAAAAATTCTTTACTGCAGAATGTTCTAGCAGAAAATTAATGCTGAGGAGCCAGAGAGGAAGTGTGTCTTTTGGTTTTGAGGTGAATGTCATCCTTTCAAGAGTAGTTTAAGATATTAAAAAAGGAAAAAAAACCGTGGGCAGTACTCTGTGTGCCTACACAGGACAGACGGTCCTACTACATGTGAAGTCAGCAGAAGCTGGTATCATCAGGTGTTTAACTTCTCCCCCTCCTTGAAGGGTGCTGCCCTTGACTTCAGTTTTGGACTGAACCTTTCACTACAGAACTTTGCTGTTCAAATGATTGAGCGTTATCAAACAGCCTTTGAATTCATAAAGTAGTGACAAAGACATCTGAAAGCATTTAGAAGTTTCCAGAGCTTTCTAAAATGCTTATTTAGACAGAAATTGCTGCATTAAAAGTTCACAAAAGTATGTTTTCTTTATGGGTAAAAAGACCCTAAACCTGTTAAAATAACTTCTCTGAAATACCTTTGTTCTTCTTTCCCCTGTGCAAATTTTCTCTGCCATCTGTGCACAAATGGGAACTTGTCTGCCACCTCCTGCATGAGTGCTTGAGCTTCACTCATTAAATCAGGCAGAGGTGCCCAGTGATTGGTATCTTCCCAGGGGGCAAAATTGCCCCTGCTGCTTAACAGGTGTACCTACAACAGCTGGAAGTTCATTAGTATTCTATAGCATCCTGTGGCCTTTCAAAGGACAGGACTTTCTTGGAAGAAGGTGGGGAAAACCATTATGTTTTGGTTTTGCTCTGCCTGAGAAGTCAAAGTAGATCAAATAACTCCATTATGCAAACAAGTAAGGGATGCATTATTCATCTCTGTCGCTCCCACTTCATGCATTTTGTATATGATCTATTTCCTTCCATTTAATGAAGAAGATAAAACCCCCTTGGTCCTGCACTAAGTAGCTCTTCTTTTTTTCCTTCC
>VWZU01002859.1:126678-191989 GCA_013397095.1 Sterrhoptilus dennistouni | reverse complement strand
TTTTTATTTTTACAATGTTCCTGCCAATGCTGTCTGGTAAGAACTCAAATCAGAGTCAGGGTGTCCAGTTTACCCAAAGTGAAAAGGCTGGACCTACTTTTAATTCAGAACTCCAGCAGTGGACACAATAGTTGAGGTTTGCTTTACAGCTATAGTTGGTAATGGATACATAATTGCATGTGTGGATGGAATGAGAAACACTTGATTTGAGAATTAGGCATTCTAAGAAAGAACCCAACTAAATTACTGTGTAGCAGCAAGCATATCTTGCAGTTTATTTTATACTTCACTCTTAGATTGATGGGAGGAATTATAGTATACTTGAAGATTAATACTGATAGGCTGACAAAGGGTTACATTTTCCCCTTGCTTATGCAGGGTTTACTTGAATGTGATTGCACAGATTCCAAGGAACTGTGTCTGAGTTAGGCTGTGAATTGATCACCAAGTTTTGTGTTTCTGAGCAATTTCAACCTGAGGCATTGTTCTAGCAACTGGCATGTGTAAGGTGTTCAGTTCCACCAGAAGTTTCAAAACATGACTCAGGTTTAAAATTGTTGCTTCTTCCCTTCCTTGCTGTTTTATATTTGTGTCTACTACCTAATTACTGTGTTCGCATATTTTCTACATTCTAACTTCTACCCATACAAACTCAAGATCTCAAAATTAATCTGTACTCTGGCTTTTTTATATGAAACAAAATCAGGTTTATGTTTGTCCAGCCATATTACTGTACTGTATAGATACTAAGGATTGAATCAGAAATAAGAATTAAATTAATTTATCCACCTGAAACTAATCTTTGTCTTCAAGGCACTTGAGGGGCATCTGTCTCTGAGGTTGTGTGTGTGTTATTGTGAAAATTAGTCTATTGCAGGACCAAACCTATGAATAATTTGAACAATTCAGTGCTGTTTAACACTGAGTACTAACTGCAGGTATGTATCTTTACAATTTCCAGTTCAGAGTTTTAATATTCCAAGTGTTGTTTCAAACTTGCTTTTCCTGAGTATTTTTATGCACTTTGCCTACAGTATATGTCAATTAATCATTAGGTAGCAATACCAGTAAAGACAGGTAAGCAAACTAATACATACATGTAGTCTGTGAAGAGGCCACCAGGGCTTACCCTGTATGTTTGACTGTACCAAGATGGAATTTTTATTTATGAACTATAACTATAATTAAATTCCTCTTTTTTTTTTCCTTTTTTTTTCTTTTTTTTTAAGTTTGTGTATTCCCACCAGAAAATGAGAAAAGGAGGTCAGAAAACATGGCTATAAATAGACAAACTGTTACTGGAAGCAGAGCTCAGCTCTTAGGGACTTTGGAAGTTCAGTTCCTTTGTGACAGATAGATGCTGAGCAGTCTAAATATTCCTTTTCAGAGTGTGGCGAAAAATTAAGGAATTGCTTTTCTTGGGGATTTAATTGTAATTATCTGTTGTATTTAGTGGCTGTAGGGTAGTAAGACCTTAATGATCTTATTTTTAAAAAATCCCACATGTTAGGAGGCAAGGGTTGAAAGCCTTGTTTCAGTGTAACAATACAGGAACCAGCAATAAAGGAGCCAACACTGAGGTTGGCTTTCACCCTCAAATAAAGACTCTGACCTTGAATGTTTTAGCCAGTTGGTTGAAGGTCCTAGGTCATACCTCTTCTGCCTAGAGAGGTTGTGGATATCTCATCCCTGGAAATGTTCAAGGATGGGTTGAAGGAGGCTCTGAGCTACTTGGTCTAGTGAAAGGTGTCCCTGCCTATGGCAGCAGGGCTGGAACAAGATGATCTTTAAGGTTACTTCCAGCCCAAAGCTGTTCTATGATTCCATAATCAGGAACACATTAGGAACAGGATAGAAGGACTTAAACCTCAACAGTATTAGAATGCCACCTTAATTTTCAGCACAAGCTCGAGTGCATTCCTGATTTGAAGTCTGGCTTGGGAGTGACTGAAGAAATGAGGTCAGCACACTGTAAAACTCATCTTCAGTCAGAAAAACGTGCAAGAACATCTCTTTGGATTTGTGGGCTACCTATATTTGCAGTGATTTTTTATATGCCTTCAGAAGGAGACTTGTAATACAGAAAAGGATTGTTTGATAGGCAAAGGTATTTTCACACTTTAATAAGGATAAAAGTGACAGAAGTTCATCCATGAGACAACTTGGGGAATTTAGTAGCTGCAGATGAGAAGGTGGAGGTGCTTAATGCCTTCTTTGCCTCAGTTTTTAGTGGGAAGATGGCTTGTCCTCAGGCAAGCTGTCTTCTTGGGTTGGTAGATGGTGTCAGGGAGCATAATGGTGCCCTTGTTATCCAGGAGGATACAGTCAGAGAACTGCTGAGCTGCTTGGATGGTCACAAATCTTTGGGACCAGATGGGATCCATCCCAGGGTGATGAGGGAGCTGGCGGATGAGCATGTGAAGCCCCTCTCCATCATTTACCTGCCTCTCCCATCAGTCCTGGCTCACTGGTGAGGTTCCAGATGACTGGACACTGGCCAATGTGACACCCATTCACAAAAAAGGTGGAAAAGAGGATCCTGGCAATTATAAGGCCCAGTTAGCTTGACTTCAGTACCCAGAAGGGTAACGGAGCAGCTTAAACAGACTGTCATCATACAGCACTTACAGGAGGGTCAGGGTATCAGACCCAGGCAGGACGGGTTTAGGAGGGGTAGGTTGTGTTTGACCAAGCTGGTGTCCTTTTTATGACCAGGTGACCTGCCTGGTGGATTTGGGAGACTCTGTGGATGTTGTCTATTTGGACTTCAGCAAGGCCTTTGACACCATCTCCCACAGCATACTCCTGGAAAAGCTGGCAGCCCAGGGATTGGACAGGAATCTCTTTGCTGTGTTAGGAACTGGCTGGATGGCCGGGCCCAGAGAGTGGTGGTGAATGGTGCTGTATCCAGCTGGCAGCCAGTCACCAGTGGTGTTCTCTGGGGTCTGTGCTGGGACCAGTTCTGTTCAATATCTTTATTGATTACATGGATGAGGGTATTGAGTCTTTCATTAGTAAATTTGCAGACAACACTAAGCTGGGAGCATGTGTTGATCTGTTGGAAGGTGGGAGGGCTCTACAGAGAGACCTGAAATGGTTGAGTGGATGGGCTGAGTCCAATAGATGAAGTTTAATAAGTCCAAGTGCCGAGTCCTGCATTTTGGCCACGATAACCCCTTGCAATGTTATAGGCTGAGAATNTCAGGAATGGTGTGGCCAGCAGGAGCAGGGAGGTCATTCTTCCCCTGCACTCAGCACTGTTCAGGCCACACCTTGAGTGCTGTGTCCAGTTCTGGGCCCTCAGTTTAGGAAGGACATTGAGACACTTGAGCACATCCAGAGGAGGCAACGAGGCTGGTGAGGGGCTGGGAGCACAGACCCTGTGAGGAATGACTGAGGGAGCTGGGGTTGTTTAGCCTGGAGAAAAGGAGACTCAGAAGTGACCTTATCACTCTCTACAACTTCCTGAAGGGTAGTAGTAACCAGGTGAGGGTTGGTTTCTTTCTCCAGGCAGCCACTGACAGAACAAGAGGACACAGTGTTAAGTTGCACCAAGGGAGATATAGGTTGGATATTAGGAAGAAGTTTTTATGAGAAGGGTGATAAAATACTGGAATGCTCTGCCCGGCGAGGTGGTGGAGTCACCATCCCTGGATGTGTTTAAAGAAAGATTGGATGTGGCACTCAGTGCCATGATTTGGTTGAGGTGTTAGGGCTGGGTTGGACTTAATGATCTTGAAGGTCTCTTCCAACCTTGTGATTCTGTGTGGTTCTGTGTGTGAACTTTCATCTGCCTAGACCAGTTAGCAGTGGTAGTGAAGAAAGACAGATAAAAGAATTCAGGGCAATTTACACCAATCCACACAGGTCTCTATGCTGCCTGGTTAGGTATAGGCAGCTGATTTTTTTCCTGGTCATGCTGAAGATACGATTTCTTGAGTGTTGCATAAATACACACCTCCTAAGTAATGTCCAAAAAGTATGAACACTATCAAGAGGAAAAAACCTGAGGAAAATACCACAATGGAAGGCATAGCCTTGTCTGTGGTAATCAAATGGATTTGTCAGCATTCGTCTCAGTAATTGAACACTAAGTAATTTAATTATGTTTGACAGACACAAAGCAAGCCATTTTTATTTGAAGACTGATAAAGGCATACAAAGAATGCTGAGAGTGCTTATATATCATCTAGTGAGATGAGACCCCTCAGGAAAGGAAAGGAAAACCATGTTTAGAGTTTATTTCATGTTGGGGATAGTAAGAGAGGTTTGAGGAAATCAGAGATAGGTTGAGCCCTGTGGCTCTCATTTGTTATCTACTGAGAATCTTTTCAGTCTCTCTTTTCTGGCAAAAATTATATTTTCTCTACTGAGTTAAAAGTCACATTTTTTGACTTGTCAGCATTGTCAGAGTAGTAGAACTGAATATTAGTTTTAATAGACCTGAAAGAAATACTAGGATTTTCTTACTGAGGTGGGTCACTGTCTCTACCATTGCTTGGTAGAAATAGGGAGAGATTCTTATGTATTCAGAATGATGAATAAATTGTATCACAGATTTGTTGTTAGAAGCATAATGAATATAAATTTAATGAGATACAGGACAATTTCCATTGCATTTTCTGAGAAAGATGCTTATTGCCCTTCTCTACATTAGTTACACCTCAATTCACAGGCTTTTTTAATACAAGACTTACAGAACCTAGGAATCTTGATTTCTTTGTTACAAGATAGAGTATATTTTAAAACATCAAATTTTATTTAATGAGAAATTATTGAAAGCTATTTTCAAGCATTTTTTTTCTTTTATCCCTCTACCTTTAGTCTCACATCTTGGCAGTCTTCTGGTTGCTTAAAATATAGAAACATTTCAGGCTGAATAGTACTTTTTGCAAGGTCTGGTAGTAGCTGATTCCAAGGGATTCCTTGCTGAAAAAAGAAGGAAGAATATTTACTGGGTGGTTAACACAGATGAGATCTACTGCCCTCTGTGTCCACAGCTTGTTCTCATTAAGATCAGTTGGCTTGCCATTGCATAAATATTCATTTTTCATTAAGGCTTCATAACGGCAAGAAAAAGATCTAGTTTTATGTGTGTCTTTATAGCTCCTAAAATAATTTATTTCTATTTTTTTAATGAATAGTGATGCTGATTTATTTCTTAGGAGGAATTATTCTTATTGTCACCCTAGTTATAACTAGCCTTACCTATCATGAACATCAAAAACAGACTTATATTTTTAAGTCAAAAAACCTTAAGGGATTCTGCTATCCATTTTTACAGAAGGAAGAGCCATATTCCATCAGTCTGCTGTTACTTTTATTTCAGATTGTTTTTCTCTTGCTCTCAGGAAAGTTTCCATGGTTGTGTTCACTGTATTATTGTAATAGACTAGAGCTGCTCTTGCACTGTCTCCTTCTCTTGCAGGACACGAAGACAGTATTTCTGTAAGTATTTCAAGGTGAAGCAAACAGAAATCAAAGGCACCAGCTGAATTACTGAGAGAATTAAAAATCATGGAGTGGTAGCAGGCATAGGGACTGAACAAGAAGCATTTTCATGTTATTACTGAGAGTACCCCAGGCTTTTTTTGTTACATCTTTTGTGAAACAGTTCTGTGCAGTAATTTCCTGAGAAAAGAAGCCAAAACCCAGGACACACTGCTGCAGCACAGGTTCACAGAGTCACAGAATATGCTGAGTTGGAAGGGGCCTGCAAGAACCATTGAGTCTGACTTTTTCAGCAAGGAATCCCTTGGAATCAGCTACTACCAGACCTTGCAAAAAGTACTATTCAGCCTGAAATGTTTCTATATTTTAAGCAACCAGAAGACTGCCAAGATGTGAGACTGAAGGTAGAAGGATAATTTTTTAAAAAAAAAGTTTTAAAATAACTTTCAATAATTTCTCACTAAATAAAAGGACCCAAGTGTCTCACCATGTTCCTGAGGGGAAGATCCCCTTTTATTTTTAGATTTCAAATGGCAAATGAAGTGTTTGGTGGCATGGTGCATTTTTCAGTAAAAATAAGTCTCTTATTCTGTATCTCCTTTACTGTTGGCTAACTTATGCTATACATACTTGGTAATCAAATTAAGTTTCCCTTGTTTGTGAAAACGTGTTTCAATCTAAACTATTCAGCCTTTTTTTATCATGAAGTAAGTCTTGAAAAGCCCATTTTCTGGTGTTCAGCTCATTTTTAAGGGTCTTTCTCTGGATTTACTCTAGTGTACCACTGATCATCACAAAATGTATACACTAAGAATGGGCACACATTCCAGAACGTGCTTCACCATGGCTGAATTCAGAGATTATGTAATATCCTTACTTCACTATTCGATGTTTTTTGTGGCATTATAGTCAAAGATTGTTATGTATTAGTATTTCAGGTGACTGGAATGTTTGCCTTTTGGGTTTTTACATATTTTGACTTCTAAGTGGATCAAAACTTATGAAAGAAAAAGATTTAAAAATTGATTGGTATCGTTGAATGGAGCCTTTAATGAAATAGAAAGTGGCTTTTCATAAGTTATCTATGCATTGATATTTTAACTCAACTTTTTGCTGCTCTTGAGAAATTAGAATGTGAATTATATGAAAATATTGTTTGTGTATCTGTAACTAATACAAAAAAGTAAAAAATGGAATTTTAAAGTGAACTGTACTTTCAGATCCATGATGCTCTGGTATTTAGCTAGGATGCTTCCCTAAGCAGGTGGAACTTGCTTGAACCAGCTGTGATTATTTTTTTAATTGGGCTGTCACTGGTATGTCTATTATGTCTTGCAGCACTTAAAAAGTATCACTGAAAATAGCAGGTGGCATAATACCAAATGGTTTTACTTAAGACCTTTCTGAGGCAATATTCAACAATATAACTTGCCTACATATCACTTTTCCTTAAAACTTCCCAAATATATTTACTTCAGATTGAACTGGATGTTGTCAGCTGTGATGTGTTACTCAGAGTCACTGTTCCAGTGCTACATGTCAGGTGTGTTGAAGTGAATCTTGGATAAATTACCTGAAATCAATGAAGTTGCCCTGATGCACTAAATTTTGAAACTTAGGAGGGAGAGGAACCACTGTTTTGTATCCCTTCAGTTAAAAAATTCCATTTGTCTCCATGGCATGTTTGTAATTACTCATTCAGTTTCAATAAGTTTTCTATAAAGATATTTGGCCATGGTTGAATTTCTTAGAGTCATCTCTTATAAACCACAGCAGGCAACATGTTGTTTCAGAATTCTTTAACTGGCAAAAGTAATAAGCTTATTTACATTTTGAGCTTTTGTAACTTCAGTTTCTAATAATTGAAATGACTCAGGATATTTTGTTGGATAAAGGCAGCCAGTAATAGAAATCTGTCTGACAGGAAGGTGTTTTTGAAAATAATCGATTGTTACTTTATTTTTTAATAAATTAGATTTTCATTATCTCCCAACCTTTAACTCATTCCTGTGGAAGTTTTGGACTTGTTTTATTTGTCCTTATCTTTTCTGGTATTTGGATGTTAAGGAAAGATGCTACCTTTTAATTATGAATGCTACAATATGATATTAATGTTGTCTCTTCACTCTTGCAATATTTCCGTCTTGATATATGTCAGGATTAACTCTGCTGTCATAGCAGTCTAGAGTAATTGGTGATGATTTTTGATCACTGATTTCTAATCATTTGAAAGTCCTTCAGAGTTTCCTTTTGCTGATTTCAAGTTCAGTGGTTAGCAGATTCCTGTGGATTTTCTGAAGATCTGAACTTCAGTCATGTTGTGTGTAACTGCTTTCTCTGACACTCTTTCATCTCTTTTAGCTCCTTGCTCCTTTAGCTGTAAAATTCAGATTGCATGCTCTGTGAACCTCCTTAAGTGGCTATGAAATTCGTATTTTTCCTATGTAATCTTGGTAGCACTTTTTCTTGATTATGCCTTCCTTTAAAACAATAGTTTTTCAAGTTTGACTCTACATTTCTTAGAATATCAGGAAGAGTGTCCCATATAATCCTCTTTTGTGAAAGCTCTTCTATATACACGACTTAGGCATTTGCTGCTAGGGGAAGAAGGTGACTAAATTTATTCATCCAAATTAGATATCCCCAATATATGGCTGAGTTACCTATCCAAGCCCAGTTTTCATTTAAATATCAGAAGACTTAAATAATGCTGGCCCTGGATTTCTTGTCTCTAGGAGTTAATGCTTGTTGTTCTTCAGAACTGAAGAATTTTGAATCATCGTTTTGGGTAAAATTTTGTCCTGCTTATAAAGGTGGGAAATGTAGCAGAAGGGCAGTGCAGCCTATTGGACACATGCTCTTTCCTTTGTAGTTTCAACAGTAGCCTGGCAGCACCAGCAAGCAGTGCTCAGATGAAGCTTTATGACTTGTACTAGCTACATAACAGGTCTAGACATCCCTGTCTAGGGCATGTTCTGAAAACTGGCTAGGGCAGTTCTGAAAACAGAATATCCTGGCATCCTGATGGAAATGGTCAGGATGGTTTTGTGCTGTGATTTTCTTTCTGCATGAAATTTTCTTTCTGCAAACTACTCCCGATGCCCCTCCAGCTGCAGCTGTAGGAATTAAGTGGTTTCTGGAGCTCAAATGTGAAATGTAATCACTGCACTGGGTTATGGAACCTGACACAGAACAGGTCCCTTTCACATCTACTAAGTGGCCATAAGGAATACAGGGAAAAATTTTACAAAAATTGCAAACAGGAAAAGAAAAGGCACGTGTATTTAGTAACAGAAGAAATGACTTTGTATTTCTAACGCTGTTCATTGAATGCTTGAATTGCCTCTGAATATAGGCTGTTGCTGTTTGTTATAAATCTTTCTTGATAAAACTGATTATTGCATGTTCTGTGGCCTTTTAGAATTGACAGCATTTAATTTTGAAGACCTACAAGTTAATAAGGGCCAGCCAAATGAATGAGTCATTAAAGAGATGCAGCGTCCTGTTCCTGTCTGCTCTGTAGCCACATCATCACCCTTTTCTTGTGTGTTAGAGACACCCATGGGCACTTCTTCTTTGGTCAGTAATTTGGAGCATTGAGATCACAGTCAGTTGCTGAAGCTCCCATTTAAAATCAGCAGTGGGAACAATTTGCAAACTAATCAGGACAAAATCTTTTCTAATTACTTTTCTAGATATCTTGGCCCGCACTCCAAACAGAATAGTTGGATTTCCATTATCCTGAAGATGCTGATCTGCTTCTGTCCTAGGCTGCTCTTGTCATAATGCTTTTCTCTCTCTCCACTGTGATACAGTTAAATATTTCCAAAAAGCTAACCTAGTGGGTCAAAATAAATCTTGTCATAAACATAAAATGAAAAGTATATGAAAAATGGTGAGTCTTTTACAGTCTGTAGGGTTGGGACAATTCTTCATCCTTATGTAACTGTTGGCCTGGGAGAAGCAGATCTGCCTCTCTTAGCACAGAAAGGGTAGATCTATGATCTTCAGAAGTATTCTCAGCTTTTTCAACCAAGTTCTGAGAGTTTACTCTATTCATGTACAGTGTAATATATTTTGCTTTTAATTAGTGACAACTCCCTGTGTAGAACCAGCATTTGCTGAAAAATGGATATTTTCTATGATTGTAATTTTTGGTTACATCTGGAAACTTGCTCATTGATATTTTTAGCCTTTTCTTGTCTCTGCACATTTCTAATTTTTGCTCTATTTTCTTGCCTGTGTCTGAACAGTTTTGTTATTTCCTGCTGGCTAATGGCTTCTAGTAGGAATGGCTGCTCCTGTAGTAATGGGTTTTGATAGGCACATTTCAAAACTTCAGGAAAGCAAATATGATCTACTTAGGCTGTCTCTAATGTAACAGAAGAAGGATTATTCTGTAGAACAAATGAAAGGCCTTTGATCTTATGAAATTTTGTTTCTGCTTTTCTGGAGAAATTTTGCTAGAACTGATACTCTGCTATACTGAGAACAGCAAAACCACTAACTTTATTTATTAGTATTCATGTCTGTGATTTCTCTGTTAAAATCAGCACAAAATCCTTCAAGGCTGATCAGAGTTCAGTGCTGACTTGGCTGGGATAAAAATTCACAGTTCCTTACCCCTGCTTGGTATAATAAATCTTGTGGGGGAAAAAATAGTTTTCTTCTGCCTCCAGCTGTGTTATAAAAAATGGTGAATTGTCCCTCCCTGTTCACTTGCTTGGTGTCTGTCGTTTTGAAAACCTCAGTAATACCTCTAGTGAAGCAGTACTTTGCCAAGCTGGAGAGTCAGTGAAAACACTACTTGGAATACATGTCTGGTATGGTAAACACCAGCAGAACCCACTGGATAATGTTTGAAAAGCAGAATGCACAATTTGTCATCAAGCATCATTCCCAAAATTAATCAGCTACTAAACAAGTAAACAGATAGTAATCAAAACTAAATCAAATGGAAGTAAAATCAGAATGAAAAAGCTAAAGTTGTCCTTACTTATTTTTAGAAGTGTCTGATTATTTTTACTATTTAAGCATTAAATTGAATTTCATGTTGATGAAACACATAGTGTGAGATGCTCATAAAATGAGCAGCCAAGTGAGATGGTGAGTAAATAGGAAAGGGAAGAGATCTTGGATTCCCTGGTGAACATATATCTGTTCTTGTTTTGTCTTGGTGAAAACAGCATGATTTTTCATTAGATGGATTGAGTGCTGAAAATTGTCTTGGGAATTGTGCCTTATTTTGACTGAGGGCTGTCTTTAAAACAGTGGATGTGAAAAAGCATCGTTCTTTGTGTGTGTGTGTACATAACATAGATGTTGAAGATGTGTGTTTTATTTTGGAGAAATAGTTGTTTAAAGAAAGGTTAACAGAAAAGGATATTTACTCCTTTCTCCAAATAACAAAACAGACAAATGCGAAACTATTAAAGTTTAAAACATGATATGCAACAAAATCGAAGTGGAGCTTTGTTTTTAAAATAGGTGAATATCACTTAAGTTCAGAGACTTTTTAAAAACAGTTCTGTACAGTATGGGCTAGGTGTCTACAGGGGATTTTGTGTATGGTGTGTAAGAAGTGCAGGGCTGCACTCCTTGTTGGAATGGGGGAGGAATGCTCATGGTGGCTGATATCTGCCTCCAAGCCCAAAGTCTGCTGTTTCCAAAGTGTGACATCAGACAGTGTGTGCCTTTCCTGGGCTCTCAGGTACAGATCAGCTCTGCTTCCTGTGTATTCACAGCAGTGGTTGCTTTTAAACAGGATCTACTGTCTGTCTCCCAGGATATGACATTAGTGGATGCCTGTGGTGACAAAAGCTCTGCAATTTTTCTTCTTGTTGTAGGCCGGTTATTTTCTCATTACTTTCAGCTCTCTTCCTTGGGATTAGCTCTATATTAGTTAAATTTTCTTAGTCCATGCTTATTGATCCTCACATATTTATTTAATTGCCTGCCATGTTCACCTGAGAAATGCAGTTGGAAGGAGTTTTTTCTTGTAAAAATATGTTGAGCATTTCTGTTTCTCCTGGGAATATTCTTTCAGCATTTATGTAAAATTCTTGTTAAGTGGCTGGATATAAATACATACTGGAGCATGCACATAAGTCCTTGAATGTGAGTAATTTTATTGATTTATCTGTTAAGTGTATATAATGTTGCCTCCCATCACTCCCAAAGAGGCTGAGAGACCAAGAAACAATTCAGATTCCTCTCTGGCTGTGGCACTTGTACCAATGACTCGACTTTCTTACAAGAGCCCAGGCAGGCAGAGCCCTGCAATCTCTGCTACTGACTACTATCACAACCAGCAGCTTGAATTGTTTGCTGTAGCTTTTTGGATATAGCTCTATCCCAGGGAAGAGAGGTCTATTTTTTCAGGTTGTTGGGAGAACACCATCCTTCATTGTCCTTCTCTTCCAACACTGGTTTATTATTGTATACAGTAAGATCTGTTTTGTTTTTTTTAGTCCTTCCCCCACAAGTGGAGAATAAGTACCAGAGATACTTTCTCTTTCCATAGTAGTGGTAGTCTGGGAAGGAAGATACCAAAGGTATCAAGCAGGTGAAAAAAGAAGAGAGGGTTCCTTTGTTTGCTGAATAGTTCTGCATTGAAATTCCTTGAGAGAGAGCACTGTGGAGGCTAGAAGTTCACATATGTTCAAAAACTGTCTGGACACATGAAGAGAAGCAAAATCAAATGGGGATTATTAAATTCAGCAATGTGGCCTCTTCCCCCTGTGCTGGAAGCTGGGGGAGTGTTGTAGAGGAGTATCACTGTAAAATATTCCAGTCCATATGGGCTTTCCTACATTTCCTCCTAGCCGTGGTACCAGACTGGATGCTGAATGTCTTGTTGGCCTGATTTAATGTGGCTGTCCTGTCCTTTTTACAATTTTCTTTAAAGGATATTCATAATAACACCAGATGAGGTTTCTGGCTGTATGGAACAGAAAGTAGGAAAGTTGTTGGCACAGTGTAGCTTTCTGGCTTTATGGAGAATGAGAAGGATTAAAAACAGTAGCAAATTTCTCTCATTTGCTTAATTTTCTGAAGCCTCCCCTTGTTCTCTATCACCACACCTTTTTGAATCCTAAATGTATCCTTCTTTTTTAAAAGACATCCTCTTAAAAGGAAATTTTCATCAGGACGCACACAACTGTACAGGGATCTCTTAGAGATAGAAACATAAAAATTCACATTAAAATTGAAATTCTATACTACAAATTGCACAAGAATACCTGGGTAGATTAAGAAATTTTATCCTTCTGCTGAGTATGGTTGCATTTTATTTTTTTGCTAAGTCTGCTGCATGTGTGGTTATCTTTTGATTGTCAGTGGCTAATAGCTTCTTGAGTTCTGCTAAAGTCAACTTGTGCTGTCCCTCAGGCCAGGAGCAGTTCCTAATGCTTGGCTGGCCCACTGGTCTGCTCATCTGGGTCTGTGCTGCAGATGATACAGGCTCTTCCATACAACCCTGGGTTTTCAGGATGAAACAAGGAGTAGATGACCATTTCTCCTTTTCTCTGCAGTTTTTTGGAGCTCCCTGTTCTGATCTGGTAACTCCTGCCAACAAGGGGCCTTACTAACTTGTCTGCAACTCTCACTGTATGCAGGTACTCGCTTCCCAGAGCTGAGCAGCACCTCTGCATGATGCAGCTTTCCACGGCGAGCTGTGAGCTTGTTCTTGCCTTTTGGCCTCCATGATTTTGGGGCCATTAAACCATGAATATGATCCAACAGCAGAATTCCCTCAAGATGCAGCACCTCCAGGAGCCCACAAAGGCTCATCTTTGCTATCCAGCATCTTGGTTTATAGCTCTTTTCTTAGCCAGTACATCTCCCAGTGTATCATGTCAGGTAACGGGTACTTTTCACGCTCCATGTACATATTTGTGCCCAAAATATGTGCAAAAATATGGCAAATTTGCTCCTTTTATTCCTTCATGTTTTGTGTACACCCAAAGTGTGTAGCTGTTTCAATTATTGTGGTATGCAAAAAAATATATACTGTCATTCCAAATCTAGTTATTTTCAGTTAAAGCAGCAAGTACAGCAATTTAATTGAAAGCATTCTATTTTTTGTTAGCTTTGCTAGATCTACCTGCTTACTGAACCTTGTCTGTACTACTGGGATCATCATTATTATTTTAACTCATCTTCAAGTTTGTGCAATTACCGCAGTCTCCCCTCAGTGTAAAGCAGTTTTGCCTGTTGGCATGTAAACTATGTTATTTCAACGTATGAAATATCGAACTGTCTGAGACCTTGCTGACACAGCCAAAAATCCCACTGTATGATATCCATATGCTCAGCTGGCAACATCCCTGTCACTTGAAGTGGTTTCTTTGGGTGAAAATGGTCAAGAGATCATAAGACCTTTGATCCTTGCAGTAATGCCAAACTGGTGACAAATCCCTTCACTGGTGTGGAGAGATACTCTGGGTTCTTCTATGATCTTGGGTTTGCATTGTGTTTGAAAGGAGACTTGGACATGGTTTCTCACAGAGGCTTGGGTTGGACAGTAACACTACAAAATTCAGAATATCGTTCTACAGCACCATTGGAACAAGGTAAAATTGTTAAGATCAAAATACTAAATAAAATTCTTAGTTTTTTGTTTTTTTTTTTTAATCTCTGCGTAGGTACTGAAGGAATAGAGACTTCAAATTTCGTGTGTGATGGGATCACTGGATGATTGCTACAACTTCTGTATTGTTTCTGTGAATTTTTGAAAGAGATTCTAATCTTATTTTGGTCAATTTTGAGAATCCTTCAGAGTGAGATAGAAAGTAGGACAATTCAATTTAACTCCACAGATTTAAATTTCCTCTAGATTAGGCCTGAATAGAGCATTATATTTATCCCCTTTTGCTGCCGCTGGAGTGTGATATCGCAGGACTGAGTGTGGTCCCTGTTTACTTGCTTTGGTCAAATTTAGCCTTAATGATATTTTTTTCATCACAGTGATTACTGCAGTGTAAAAAGCCATGAGACAAAGAGTATATTGCAGTTGGTTACAAAGTGCTTCGTGGTGCTGCTACAGAAAGAGCTTTTAGGGTGTACTTGGAAATTCTTATGTAACCTTGTATCATTTATGCCTTTGCCAGAGTATTTATTTACCGTGAATTGTGAGATGTGACCCTTTGATATCTGCTTCTAGTCTTGCCTCCTCCCAGTTCAAATATAACTTAAGGATCCAATATGTAACCATTTTTCTAAAAAATTAAAGGAGAAGGTTAATGCTTCATAGCCTTTGAAATGTTTTAAGCTATTCTTGGCTAGTACAAGGATCTGATTTCTATTTCTGGCTGCACTTGAATTACTGGTTGCTAATATTGCATCCAAATTGAAATAAGGGGAAAGGAAAGTAAAAATGCTATAAAAATGAAGTTATGTGATTTTAATGTCTGCTACTGTGCCACTTGCCAGGAATAGAATAAAATGCTTTCTACCATTTGGTAATTGAGAATTGCTGTGTTCCATTAGCACAGCCAGTGTTCTGCTACTGCTGGCCCATGAGATATTAACTTTCCCAGCCTTCAACAATTTTCTGTGGGGAGCTGTGGAAATTTGAGTTCACCAAATCTTGCAGTGTAACATTTAATCTTTGAGTTCTTCAATGACATGAAAGTAATACGCTAAAGACTACAAAATCACTTAGTATTTCTCTGTCTCAAAATAATTACAGGTTAATAGTTATAAAAATGAATGTATTAATGTTATTGAAAGAAAATATTGGCAACTTTTGTTTTCTTTCCCCCATACAATCTGAACCTGACTGTTAATTTACTTTAGGGCTATGGCTTGTGCATATGTGAAATGTTTCCTGATTTTGGACTTTGATTAAACAAAAACTAAGAAACACATTCCTATCCAAAAACACTGGGAGTTGGAATCAGTCGGGATCTGGAAACTTGATGAAGTGTGCTACCTTAAAATTGTTCTGGATGCAGACCAGTCTGTAAAGTGAAATATTAATTTGGAAAGTCCAGGCCACATCAAATCACATATCATGGCCTCAGCTGTGGCTCACCAATTTCAAGGCCACAAAGGGAAAACACAAGTAACTGGTCTGATCACCTGCATAATTCAAATCACAAAATGTCACTCTGTAATTCCTGCTGTGGAGGAAATTTATCTATTCTAAGATGTAAGTAAAAGCTGCCAAGTCTGATAAATTGTAATTGAGCTCAGTATCTTTGAGAGAAACCTACCATCTGAAATTAAAGACTAATCATTGAGAAATTTCTTAGTTCCTTTGGTAATCACTTTGTTACTCATGGCTGTGACTAGCTTATACTCTGCTGTTGGGCTGAATAAAGGAGTTATTTGAGTGGATTAAATATGTGCTAATGCTGTCCTTTGTCCATTTCTGCCTTTCTCCTAGTGCAGTTTTTTCAAACTGTAATTTCTAACTTGGTGAAAAACGTGCACAGTGATGTGAAATGGCTAAATTATAGTAGACTGAAGGCTAGCAGGAAATAAAATTACCAGAGAAAAGGCAAAGAAAGGAGAGAATATCAACTGTGGAAAGTGCCTCATCCTGTAATATAGTGAATATTGCAACTTCTTTGCCAGTGGGCAGAAGTGGTGCGTATCAACTGAGATAATTACGTAGTGGTGTTGAAATCACCAAAGTTGTTTAAGTTTGATTGAGAACAGAATTTGGCTACTTACAATCTATTTTTAGCATATTACTCATATAAAGACACAAAGATGGGTTTAGTTCTCTGAACAGATGTCCTTAATGTTTATTTGAGCAGTCTCAACCAAATGTTCTGGAGCTTCTGCTCATCATGCAGGGTATTTCTTGAAGCTCTAATTGCAAGACTCTTGGATGGGTAGAAGGATGTTAGGTCTTGCAATGCAAGTGTGAATTTAAGACTGCACAACCAACCCATATTTTGAACTTGGAATTGTGGACAAGGTGATAGGAAGTTATCTCGCTTATCTCTTTATTGATTCAGGAAGGCTTAGCAAGGCAGGTTTTGAAAGACACATCTCTGACTTTTGAATTTAGCAAGAGTCTTCCTTGTCTGCTGTGCTTAGTTATTTTTACTTTCTCACTAATTCTCACCTGACCTTTTGGTAACTCTTCTGTTAACAAACTGTTGATTTCTGGATACTGAGCTTGGGAATGTTTTGCAATAGAAAATACTTTGGGAGGGATTGTTTTTCCTAATGTCACCCATCTTTCTCACACTTCTCTCTCTTTGAAAATCTGATTACAAATGAACAATTATGCTGTAATTCCAGCCTGCAATATGGTGACACCATTTTTGGTATAGCCAATTTCTTTGTCAGAATTAAAAAACTGTAAAGTGGTTTTATAGCGATAACTTTGGAATATGACATACTGCAGGTCTCCATGGATTCTTCTAGTTGCAGTGCAGCCCAACATCTAGGATGTTGAAAGATATATTCAAATATACTCCTTTATCCATATAACTTTACATTATGTTTCAGCTGGCTGTGTAAACAAGAAAAATCACAATATAATCTAATCCTGCATATTTTTGTAGTAAAGAACATTGTATAAAAAGTATTACTTTTAATTTTCTTCAGAACATGTTTACAATTATCTATGTATTATGTATACAACCGCTGTTGTATTCTGAGCTGTGTTCTCAAGCAGTGAAAACCATTTGCAATTTCCTTTTATATCCAGTTTAACAAGACACTGGTATAGTTCCTGAAGGTGTAGACAGATGCCTCTAGCAGTATTTATTTATTTGTATTCAAACATAATGCCAACAGTGATGAGTTGGGTTTTATCAGTAATGTTTTGGAGAATTTAGATGGGTTATCCTGATCCCTGAATGCAAGGAGGATCTTTAGCATCCATGTGCTCAACAGCCAGGGATAGGCAGAAGGGACTTAGTTTTATCCGCTTATCAAGGCTATAAATAGCTTTATAATTAAAACATACAGCCTTTGTGAGTTGAGGTTCTGAAGTAATTTTGGTGTTGAATAGTATTGATGCCTTATCATTAGACACACAGTCTGCTAATTATGTCTGATTTGGGCTGTGCCTGGAGTCTCCTGTAAGTGAGGACCTGAATTTTGGCCTTGGTTTTATGGAGGTTATGGATTAATAGAGGCATTAGCACTGCTGTGCAGCAGCTCCCATTTCTGTTGTTGATGTAACTCAGGATCTTATCAATTGCCTGCAGAAGCAGCTTGTAAAGGTGGGCTGTGATGCAGGGGATAATAAGTGTCCTCACTGTTCACTCGGCATGTTTGAGTGAGTTTTTGCAGAGGGAATGGCAAGAACTAAGGAAAGAGCAAAGTTTCTTGCACTGAGAGACTGGAGGGCTCACAGATCGAGCCAAGAGTACAGACAAGCCTGAGCCTAATCCAGGTTTTAGCTCCTGAAGCTGCTGAAGTTCTGTTTATCGGTTCTCCCTAAGAATATGTGGGTACTTGCCGACGTGTGTGTTTTCGAAGCTACAGTGGCTCCATTGTTCTCCATCCCAGCTTTCTTTTGCAATAGCTCCTGAAGTCTCATAGAAGTTGTTCTGACTAGTGGGAGAAATAATAGCAGGGGGACATGCAGTGACACTGAAGATGCTTAAATACAAAAGAGCATCCAAATTATGGAAGAGCCACTCTGGCTCAGGAAACTTGTGCTTTCTTGGAGCAGCCTGGAGTTCAGTCCTGGCTGTGCTGCCTGACTGCTCTGCAGAGAGCATGGATGGGCAGGTGGCTCTGCCTCTGCTTGAACCTTTTCCATGTGGTTTTCTCACTGGCTGAGAACAGCACCATTGCAGCCTGCTGCAGCATGCCCCCATCACACTGACTTTGACTTTAGCACTACAGTCAGGGAAACGGGGATTAATGAAAAGAAGTCTTTGAATGTCTTAAGGAGTTAGCATGCACACCTGGGTGGATGTGCTGGTCCAGACTGGTGCTGTGCGCTGCTGTGGCACCGTGGTTTCCCAGCCAGTCTGCCTAAAGATGGTATCTGTGTGCTGCACTGCGTCCTGCAGCATCAACACACCCACTGTCTCCTGCTGTTTGCGTCCTCCTGTGCTTAAGGAAATGGGACTTTTATAAATATAAACACACTTGTGTGCATCTTTGTGCATCTCTAATCAATTGTTTCTGTTTCTGCAGACAGCCCACAAGCCACTGATTCTAGGGATGTGTATCAGAAAAATTAGCAGTATCGTGCAGTCACGTATATACACATTAGCAAGTCAGATTAGCAAGTCACTTTGGCATGTTTTGTATTTCTGTTTTATTCTTTTTCTTCTAAGCTGCCTTTACTTGCTGCTTCAAGATAAGTGCTCTGTGGTGTGACCTCAAGCTTGTTTCTAAGAGGTAACCAAAAAATATGGAAAACTGAGAGAATTGAAGGCCAATATGTCTGTGTCAACTGAAGTAGAAAATCTGCACAAAGATGGTCCAAAAATTTCTATTAGCTGGTGGAAATTTTGCTGATTCACGACTGCCACAGAGCTCCTAATGAAGAAGGATGAAGAACAGAGATTGAGTGTTTTGGCTGTGCAGAGGGACCAGGGGGCTCGGCTTCCTCAACATGACCTGCTTCTGGAGAGAGCTGGCACTTGGTACATTTGTTAACAGGGCCTTTTTAAGTGTGTCAAGCTGAGGCACCCTGGAATCAGAACACACACAAGAGCAGGCTGCTGGATAAAATGTTACCAAGATCTACAAACACCTTTCAGGTAGCAATGGAAATCTCGGAGGAGAGCATTACTCCATATGCATCCATAGGAAGACAAACAATTATCTGAACTTAAGTCCAGGGAATGGGCAGATGTTTCCTAGCAAACATATGCATGGTAGACTGAAGCACTGCTACCCCAAGCCTTCTGTATGTCCCTGCTGTCAGAGACTTACACTCCTGCCACAGGGTGCTGCCAAGAGATTGTGGGCAGGTACATCACCTGCATCATCCTGAGCTTTAATGCAAACCTGCCTTTACCAGCTAATGATGATAATGCCATCATTAATTCAGCTGTGTCTGAGGCAAAATAAACAGTCAGGGCAGGAATGTCCTCAGCAGTGGCAGCTGGAGCCAGCCCTGCTGACTGTCAGGCTAAATATTCAAGATAATTAACAACAGGTAGGTTCTCCAGGGAATATCTGCAAAACCTGTCTGTTTAGTATGTTTGTGTACCTCCTTTCCTTGTGAAATATCTGAACGCTGCCAGCCTTTTGCACAGCCCTCTGTGTGAGTGCCCGTGCTTTAGGTATGTACTATTAGCTGTGCCTTCAAATGTTGATGTGGTCTCAGACAAATGTCAAAATTATCTTGGGGTAACAGACTGCTGCTTTTTATTTGAGGCACTGTGAATATCAATGTGATAGACTCCCAGAGTGATTCACACTGGAAGGCCCTTGGAAGCTCATTTAGATATTCCTAGTCTTCCCAAGTAAAATGTATTAGCTTTAACCTTTTTGCTCAGGTTTTAAGTGAAGCTGCATTGCTTCATAACTTTAAGTCAGATGTGGGGAATTGGAACATAAAAAGAAATTTAGAGGAATGGGAAGCAGGTTGAAGACAAGATAGAGACAGCCATTGATTGGTCTAGTCCATGAGTCAGTGTGCCTAAAGGACATTGCCAGAGCAGCCATAGATAAGATGGTCAATTTGAAGGAAGAAAAATCAGATTTCTAGTGCCAAATCTGGCAGCAAGGGCTGAATCTTGAAGAATGGAGTAATTCTAACACTGGAAGCACTCAAAGGGCAGTTTAATCAACAGCAGTGCAGACTCTGTGGGCAGCAGTAAAAAAAGAGAATGAGACCATCTTCACATGGTTTAGAAAAGGAAGCTGTTGCACATTGTGGTTCACATAGTCTGGACCACACATGGTCCGTAGATGGGAATTAGCAGGACTTCTGCCAACGCATTTGGTTTGTGACTTCAGATCTTTGCATGGTTTCTGATAAGTAGACTTATAATTTGTAGTTTATATGTAAATTATGATAAGCAGACTTGTAAGTCTGTGCTGTTTCAGATTATCCTGTCTTACTATACTTGTTATACTTTTGCTACCATCATGTGAAGCACAGTGAATAAATGCCTAACCATGCTGACATCTAAAAACATTGAAATTTGTTAATCAATGTGTCATATTTTTTCCACTTCTACTGACAGCTGTAATGAACTGCAGGTCTTAGAAGTTTTATTTTCCCTGTGGTCAGTCATGAAATCATTATTGAAGGGCCAATGGAGTCAAGCAACCAAGTACTGCAACAGAAAACCTGACTCCATTTAATTTCCCATAACAAGAAAAGGAGGAAGCTGTGAATTGATGGAAGATCTAATGAATATGGCAAGTCACCATGTAACTGGTGGGTTTCTTTTCTTCCATAAATACATATACATGTTGTCTCTTTACTTTTTGGTGATATAATTCCATATCACTCCTTGCTCCTCCCCTCAATCCGCCCCTGTGGGAAGCTCCTCTCTAAGTTACATATTTGGTAAAGTAGGACAATTTCAATTCTTCCTCCCAGAAAGGTGCCTTCTTCTCAGGCTTCTGAGTCATCATGGCTGTGACTCACATGGTTTGCTTTCATGAAGATGAGTCACTCCAGATTTTCTGGCATTAAGACTGTCCTACTCCCTATCAGTGTGTTGTCTGCTGTACACTGGAAATGTTCTGAAGCACAGAGTTTGAAGTAAGCAATAGTGAAGGGTAAAAAATGAGAGGGAAAATCTTCAAGTGATAATTTGATTTATCTTCTTGAGGGAGACAGGAAGTGGAGGAAGATGATGGCGATAAAGTATAGATTATTCTGGTGACATTAGCTGATATCTTCCTCAAACTGCCAAGTTCCATGGTCAGCAGTTCAGGAGACTGTTAAAGACAAATTCTTTGCAAATTATCTGTGAGAAAGAGACGGAAAAACCTTTAAGAGGCTGAAATAGCTGATGTCTGAAAATAAGAAGCCTTTCTACCTTCCAATAGCTGTAGGAAGCATATCAGCAGGTATAGCAAAAGCCAAAGTGGGATAATGATCATGTACTGTACAAACTACAAGAGTAAGTACTTACCTTTTTTGTGTGATGGTATTTCTTCTCTTCAGAGGACCTAGAGGAGAATGGTAACAGCAAAAATGGGTTTTTGCTTTGATCATGTGACCACAGACATGCACTCTGAAAGAGCTCCCCAGAGGCTGGGCAGGTTGTCTTTTTGAATTTTCCCTCACTTGGCTTTTTCTCTCCTCTGTCCTTTCCTTGAATGTGTTGAAGAGCTTCAGGAGCCTGCAAAGCAAACTGAAGTAAAGCTGAGGAATCTTGGGTGGCTGAGGCTCTACTGCAGCACTGGAAGCTGGGAGGTCAGAAGATGCAGCAGAAAGCGCTCTGGGTTAGGAGGCAGATTGAGATTCAGTTCCCTGTTGTATGACTTCTGGCAAGTCACTTAAGGCAGCAAAGAGGTTTTTTTTCTGTCATGCTGAGCCCCCCCAGCATTATGGGCAGCCTTTTTTTATGTTTTCCCATGGAACCTCACCATGCCCCACTCTTTTCTGGAGGAACAGTTCTAGCTAGATTATTTGTGCTGCAATAGCTCAGTAAATTAAGCTGTTGGACAAGAAGAAGAAGGAGGCCAGATTCCAATATTATTCTTTCTGTGTTAATATAAAACCACTAGATCAGAGGAGTAACATGCCACCTGACTAGTGCTGTTCTTAGGTGGGACACTAACCTTCTTCTTGTGAACTTGTGTAACCAAGGAACCAAGATGAATCAAATGGGAGAAAAGGGTTTTGGAAAGCTCTGTTCTGGAGCCAGATGGTCAGAGACCTCACTAGATCTGGAGAAAATTTGTCTTCTTCCTCCTGCATATGTAATTCATTTGTCTTGTACAATGACTCTTTAATAGTGTTTAATAATACTTCAGCTACATGGCTGAGGAGCACTCTTACCTCCTCCTGCCCTTCATCTCCTGTCACATGTGCAGAGTCTGGTGATTAATGCTTTTTCTTGGGATTTACGTGGTGAGGGTTGAACTGTGTTCAGACAAGAGGGAGCTAAATCTATGTCTTTCTGTGTCCTGTGCAACTGCTCTATTCCAAAAACAACTAGAAAACTGGTGGAGGGTGGCAGGATGCTCAACTAAGGCAGATGCAGCAGCTGCCTTGGGCAGGGACCTCCTCCTGTCAGCACCAATGCGCCTGCCAGGTACAGCTGCAGTAAGGTCAGGAGTACTTGAGTTCTGCACCTTCCCCAGGTGTCAGCATCTGTTCAGAGTGTAAAAGCCTGGTGAGCCCTTGTTAAGGGACACTGTCAACAGACCAAGGGTCTTCAGTACTCTGTGATCCAAGTTCTGACTTTATTTGCAGGGGGTGAGTGAGTCATTAAGGTTAGTAATGGAGTGAGTGTTAAGACTGAAGTCTGTAATTTTTGGATGTTGTCCTGAGTGGACTGAGGTAATGGATACTCAGAGCTGAAGGCTGGGGAAGTTATTGTCACCGAGATCAAAAAGTTTTCAGACTTAAACAAGATGTTTGAGCTTCCCCGCAGTATTATCTTTTCTTTAGAGCAATCTCTTCAGAAGATAGCAACAATGGAAAAAAGAAAGATCTTTGCTTGGGAAAGTTTGTGCAAAAATAGCAAAACATTTAAAGTAATTTTTAAAATTGCATCATTTTGATTATGTAGCAGAGTTTGCATAGTTCTTTCTACTATGTACTTGTTTTGTCATGGTCATATTTTGGAAGGGGCTTCACAACTTTATGGAAGATAATTTGAAGGAATTTAGTTTATTCTGAATTAAAGTTTGTTATTTGTTGCAACATGCACTTATGTAGTTTTTAGACTTAACATCCAGTATTTCCAAACACATGCTGAATTTGAATCAAACCAGTTGACAGTGTCTCTTTAAATTTATTGCAGTGCTTTCATCAAGCTAACTAGCACAATAGTCAGTGCCATGAAGAAGCTTAAAACATGCATATTTTATGAGTATTTCAGAGAGCTGCCACACAAAAAGAGAAGTAGGCTATGTCTACAGCACTATCACTTCACCTATTGTAACCTTCTCAAGGGTTTTTTTTAGATAAAGGGAAAACTGCAGTGTATGATCACTGCAGAGCTGGGTCAGAGATCGTAGGAATTGAAAGGAAAACAATGGCTTGTGTCTGAGGACACTTTCTTCTTGTCACCTTGGTGCATGCCATCTGATCATCAAATTGTTAAGAGCTTTATTCAAAGCTTATTGTGGGAGTCATTAAGAACATATTAACACCCAACACTTGTTTCTGGGTTTTGGATCTTTTTTTTCCTAAATGGTTTGAAATGTTGGCTGGGTGTTTCCTGTTTTTTGTTAACTCTGAAGGCTTGTGACAGCTGGGAACCACACAGGATTCATAAGATATATATATATATAGCATCCTTTACTCAGTTTCTATGAATCCCAGTGAAAACAGCTTTTCCCTTTAATGAAGGGAAAGGCTTGCTAGAATGAAATGCAGTAGTTGCCTGTTTAAAAATAAACCAGCACAGTGTGCATCCTAGAATATTTACAGGTTAATTCAACTATAAACACCATTATTGGGAATAGTAGCTGATCTAGCATTGCACAAGTAAAACCAAGTGTGCAACACACCTTGTGTTTGCTAGGCCATGCAGAAATATGTGGAGCAGTATTATTGCATGTAAACATGTAGGAAGAACTGCAGCTGTTTTTATCCATTGGCGAAGGCGGCAGCCAGGGACAGGGGTGACCTCCACACAAGATGTAGCTGATGTGGGCAGAGTGCTTTGGAACTGGCTGGCTGTGCAGGGAAGCCAGCAGAGCTTGTTCCTGCTGCCAGGGCTGAGTGCTGTCAGGGTCTGTGTGACTTGTGTGGCTGGGAGGGTGAATGAGCACCTGATGAGTCCATGAGGATGGCGCTCCATGTGCAGGATGCTCTTGGTCTGTGAAAAGCTGCAGGCTGCTGAGCACTCATGCTAACATTTATTTCAGATTTCTCATGAGGTGACCTTTGAAGGACTATTTACAGAGAACTTTTAGAGGCACTAATAAGATAGCTCTCCCTGGAATTATTTTCTATTTTTTATTCATCAGCTTTGTTTGTATGCTGTCTTTTCTTGTTCGTTCTCCTGTCTGGCTGATCATACCATGTGTGATTATCAGATTGTTTCAGCTGGCTTCTCTCAGAGCAGCAAAAATACGTGATTCCAATGGCATCTGCAGGGTACTTGTTTCTTTCTTTTGATCTCTGCTGCTTGGTTTAAGCAAAATCCTTTGTGCCCAGGCTTTAGCAGATCTCTGCCTCTTGGAAAACTCTTATTTTCCACATCTTGATAGGATAGCTGTCAGGAGAACTCAGGAGGAGTGCCCTGAGCTGCACACCTTCCTTGCAGCAGCTGTTGAGACAGGGCATGAACTATCCCTGACTATGATGGGGTTCAACCAAACAGACCTCAATAGAAGAAGTCACATTCTTAATACTTCACTATACTGATTTCAGACACCTTACATGCAGCCAAGAGCCTGACTTCCTGCACAGGGCATGTTAGCCTGGGCTTTGTGCTCTGGATGTACAGAGTCTTGAATCTGCTCACTGGCAGGGTGAGCTCAAATCTGCCAGATTGACTGCAGTGACCTTAGCAGCATGGTCTGGAACAGGATCTTCTTCTTCATTGTTACCTGAATCATGAAATCATCATGCAAACCCTCTAATGTTTGCCTCATTTTCAGTGTCCTGCTCAACTACAGCAGCAAATGAAGCAAAGGTTACTCAAAATGCAGGTGCTGTCAGCACTGAGATTTGTCCCAAACAAATGTCTAGCCTGTGTCCTGAAGGAAGAAGAGGCAACAGCCTTGGACAATTACAGAAACTACTGTGTGATTCTTTTGCTTGTCTCAGTGTTTGCTAGGCCATCCTAAATTTCTCTCCTTGCTTCTGCTCTGAGATAAAGCAGTCCTATAAGGGTTGCAGAAATAGGAATTTCAAGACTGTGGGGTGGAGGTAGAAGATGTGATCAGACAAGCCATCCTAGAAAGTCTATTGCTATGTGAAAAAAATAAATGAAAAGAAGTCTAGATAATAAGTTGGAAATGGCAACAGGATACTGCTGGATGTGATTTATAATGGAACAATCAGTCATGGAATTCAGAGCAAATAGATGTGTAATATTTATGGTGGATAACTTGAGAAAATGGTAGGAAAAGGAGCCAGTGCAGGGCATTCAAAATGCAGCTAATACTGGGGCCATGAAAGGACAGTCCAGGGAATCTGCAAAGAAGACCAAGGCTGGCATGTCCCCAGGAGTGTCACAAGATGGTCATCAGGAATGGTCTTCACCTCCTGGCATGGTGTACATCTTGGTGAGCTGTGTTGGCAAAATTAGAAAACAAAGGGAATCATAAGAGGGAAGTGAGGCTGCAGTTTGCTTTAGGAAGGAACTGTGGCTGAGCAAGGGGGCTCCTGGGAGCCATGGTACAAGGAAGGGATAGGGCTGAAAACACCAAGTGAGTTGTTGCTCCTTCCTGTCAGTCAGAAGCTGCAGCAGAGCTGATCTGGGGACAGTTCATGCTGTAATCCTTTGAAGTGTCAGGTGTATATTGTGTTTGAGACAGACTCGTGCCTTCTGCAAGTAAAGTATTCTAAGTATGGGAAGATGATTTTTTTTAGTCTAGAAGACAGCAGAGAGACCAATGATCTCTCATTTCTGTGGCCTGGTTTCCATGCTCCAGGATCACTGGTTTATATACATAATGCTACTCCTGGCAGCCTAATAATACAGTTGGTAGAATTATGTGTCATACGTCTATGAATGAGGTGACTTGCTTTGCATCATTTGAATGAGCAAGGTTTCTCTGAAAAGTTTCTAAGGTGGTGGTCTTGTTGCTGCCACAAATTGCTCAAATGGCAGGAGACAAACCCCAGCTTAGCTGTGAAGCATTGAATAGGTAATACTGGATTTCAATTTTATGGTGAAAAACAGGATGGGTAACAGCTTCTAATGGGAATGAGTAGCCAATAATTACAGAAATGATCCTGGGGCAGATTGAAATTATTCCCATATGGTCTGGAAAAGATTTGTGGTATCTATAAATATGCAATTAATCTTGTTAGGGAAGGAAAAAAGAGAAAATAAAAGAAGGAAACTACTACTACTAGAGTAACCTTAGTCTAGCAGTCTAAAGGAGTGATAAAATGGGAAGGGAGTAAACAACAAAGATGTTATGCAACCAATTATTTAGTAAGGCAAAAAGAAAACAGGATGCTATGAACTATTTTTTTTTTTTTTCAGAAATCTGTAATGTCTTCATGTTGGTATCAGTTTAAAGCTTATTTCAAATGCTGTAATAAGGCAAGAGGAGTTTTACTTCTAACTTGGACTGCATTTGACTTAAATTCTTTATTGCACAATTTTTTTTTTGTTCTTATATTTTATGCATACTAGCTAGAACTGAAAAAAAACTGAAAAACATACAGGTTTGTTTTAGAAATTGACTTTGTAGATATGTGGTTTTTTTCTTCGTTTTATCCACAGTGTAATAGTTCAAGTTCAAGCAATCTCTGTTGTTTTTCTTGGAACATATTTGTCTCATATGTACTGTACTCCTATTTATCTCCAGCTATTAGGCATTTGTCATTTGGTTTTCATTGTTTACACTGTTATTTCTTTTGGTAAACTGTTTAGCTGTTCATATGTGGGAGTTTAAATAATGGAAGATTCATTGAAACTTTTAATCATTCCACAGTATTATGTGAAAAATATTATGAAAAGATATGAAATTTCCATTTAATGATTTATAACCATTCTTATGAATGATAAAGATAATATATATTTGGAATGATACCTATTTGTATTGGTAGAGAGTTAAACTGTGACTTCTTATTTATGAGAGCAATAAAATGGTCCTAATATAAGAACTTTATTTTAAATAAGTACTTTTCTTGAACTGCACAAGCCAAAATTACTGAGATATATAAAATGTAAATCCTCTTAAACAGTCACTTCTAGAGAAGTATCAGATTGTGTGCTTTCAGTCCACATCCACTGAAAGATTAAATGAAAAATCATGTCATTCCCAGACAAAAAAAGTTCCTCAATTTAGCTGCAAGAGTAAATACATGTCTGCTAATTAGAAATCTTATTAGACTGTTATTAGAATTTCCCAATACACCAAAAAGCAAATCTTAGGTTCAAACAGAAAGCTAAGCACAAATGCAAATGCATTACCTGAATCTTCAGTGGAAGGAGTAGCAGCACACAAATCAAAGACATTTTTATCTGTCAGTGAGAATAATGGCAAAACCTAATAGTGATTTCAGTCAACCTTGAACTTTGTTTTATTTTTTTAAATTATAAAATTACCTTAGTGAATTGATGCTTCAACTCCCATGTTTTCTTGTTATTCATGTGTTTCTGTTCTGACATTGAAACTCTTCCTTAGTGAAGGCATCTAATAATTTTTAAAACCCTGGAGACTTACTAAGAGGAAAAAGAAAATGTTGCTGTGTCCTAGGCTCTGACTTGTATTTCTCCTAGAAATCTTCTGACACCATTGTTGCAGTGCTTAGGGAACAGCAAAGCAATGTTCCTCATATGTGGGAGAAAGAATATAGTTTCTTGCTGTGTGCTTGCTTTTAAACATAGCAAACCAGAATGTCTTGAATTGAATCCATCAGGAAAATGAGACTAGAAAGCACATTTTTTTGTTCAAAAGAGTTTCTCTGTAGGCCATTCTCCTCTTATATCTGTAAAGTTGCATCTGCAGCTTTGGTAAGATTGAGGGCAGTCTGATAACAACGTCTGTCTCAACAAGGTGCAGCAGTCCCCCAGCTGTGAGGAAATTTCCAGTGATTCTGAAATTTCCAATGATTCTCAGATTGGTATGATGCAGGTCAAAGCTGCTCAGTTTGCTGTCAAGGCTATAAGGATGGCAGATGATGGATCAAATGCTAATGTGTTTTTTGGCTGGGAGTAGGGCAGCAGTACTTACCAAACTGTTTAGGCTGCTTTGCATTATCTTTGGACACTTGGATTTTAGGACAGATTCTTTTATACTGCAGATAAGTGACCTCCCTGGCTGGGAAAGGTTCATGAAGAAACAATTATGGCAATTTTTTTTATTTATTTTTTTTTTTAGGAGGGAAGGATAGAGTATCTGATGGTGAGGCTGTTGGATAGATTTTGCTCAGGAAGCTGGTTTCTACTGCTGATAATCAAATTAATTAACAATCGATAAGCAATTTGGATTGTAAAATGATTCTTGCTTAATTGCTACTTTGAAATGGTTGGAAATTATATTATAATCCCCTTGTTCAGAAAGCAAGTTTTGGGCAGTTCTCTGTCTTTTCAAGATGCCATCAATCAGTAGGTGCCCATCTTCTTTCTAATAGCTACTTGCAGCAGCTATTAGTGTGCTAATGTAATGGCTTTTTACTGATATACTTCACTCAAACGGTGATGCTGGACACAGGAGACATGCTCTTGATTAGCTGTAGTGACATGACCCAATCTCCAGCCAGGGCAGTACTTCTACAAAATGTGGAAGCTATGGTAGAGATGATTCTAAGAAAAAGAATGGGTCTTTCTCCTGATGATTTCTTTTAACTGATAAAATGTCAAACATAGAAAACTTCTGCATTTCTACAATCACTTTTCTATCCAGGCCACACAGCTGAAGTGATTGCAGAAACCTACAAGCTCAACAGTAAATAGGTGCTGAAATAGAGCCCTTTGTAATAGTGTTCAGTGCAGCACAGGGATAAAGAGAATCAAACCTTGTCAAATTTGTCAAAAATTTGTCAACACATTCCAGTATCACAATTTTGCTGAACTGGAAGACCACTTGGGAGTGTTTCAGAGGTCAGCCATCCATGTTGAGTTGGGACAGTGCCATAGCTCAGTGAGTAATAAGCACAGCAGCCTCCTTGGTCTGTGAGTGACAGGAGTGGGGGGAGACTGTGTTACTGGTGGATGCATTTCTATTGTAATTTTAGCCTGGATTCCCATGGAAAACATGTATTCACCAACCACGTTGTGTGACTGTCAGGTCATCTCACAGAAAATTTTTGAGCCATTTGTCAATATGACAGTGAAGTCACAAATATGTTCTGGTCTCGTGTGTTTTATGAAGAGAAAGGAATGGAGGAAAGGGGAAGCTCTCGGTGAGGTGAAAGGTGTGGGGTGACTTCATGTGTTTCAGGCAGGAGATGTTGTCAGAGTCCCAGCCACGTGAGATGACTGAAGTAGAGCTCAAAGTCAAAGATAAGGTACATCTGTTAAGAAACCAGACTTCCTTCATTGTACTGACTATAGAGATTTTTTTTTTTTAGATGGTAACAATGACATCCAGAGTAGCAGGAGAGGTTTTAAATCCTATTGCCAAGCACCCTTTATGTAGTCTAAGGTCTAAAAGCAGGGACTTTATATTCTGTCAATACTATGAAGTACTACACAGCCTGGACAGGCATTTTTCAGAAAACTAATCTCTAACAAAATTCAAGGGACAAAGCTTTGTGGCAGCCCAGGAGCTTGCTGAATTCTTGCCTACTAACCACAAAAGGTACCTCTGCAGATTGCTTTGATGATGAGCTCTGTTCCTCTGTGGCCTTTTGACGATTTGCCATTCCTATAGCACACAAATGGGTAGTAAAGTGTTACACAAAGCAGCATTTCAGTTGTCAGCTGCACCCCTGCTGTTGATGCTTCCCTCTAGGGAGCCATTGAGTTAAATGCTGCATAGTCAGCTGGATGTATTTTTCTTCTCTCCCATGCAATGACTTCACCTCATTACCTCCCAGGTGAAACTGGATCTGTCTGCATCAGCAACCTGCTTCTGATTTCAAAGAATGAGTTAGAAATTACGACTTGACTCTGTGAGGCAGGGACATTGGAGCACTAGTCTATTTTAAATCTATTAGACCATCTTTCTGTTGCAATCACTGGTTCTAGAATTAATTGTTGGGCTTTCTTGGTCAGTTTTGTTTTCAAGTACCGCAGTAAAAAGTTGAAAAACATAGGAAAGGAAAGGATGGCAACACTACAGAAGATAATTTAAACTTTTTCCTTTGACTCCTGAGAAATGGCACAGTGTTCTTAGATGTAATGTTCAAATAGTTCTTGCAGATCTCCATTTATCAGTTTAAAAAGTGTATTGCTAAAAATTGAAGTATGTGGAGCATAAAAATGCATTAGGAAAAGAAGGGGGAAGCATACTGGTTTGTTTGCTTCTCTGCTCTAGCTTAGATAACACAGGCTGAATGCTTTAAATTGTTCTTGTAAGATATGTTTGAAAATTCTCAAGCAGTTATTTAAAAATATGTAAATCCTTTCATTTCTATGGAGATGAGCAGTAACAAATAATTACAAGTGTAAGCTAGGAACCAGTGTATCTGCAATTAAAAGCCTGTGCTCTCTCAGGGTGTCTGCATTTCCAGAGTGCCTGAATCCAGGCTGCCCAGTGTGAGATTCCTTGGCATTCATCTCCTAGTAGGCTAATCCTACACTTAGCTTTTAAGAAGAAATCTTGTTTGTTCATTCGCCCTCAGCATTCAACATAACCTATTTAATGCAGAGGCAATGGCTAAATAAAAAAATAACACACTCAGCTGGTTCCATTACTCTAAAGCCACTGTAGAAACTGAAGAAGTTGGATCACATGAAGCAATTTCACATGTACTTACAGCAGCTGCAAGCCAAGAATGAGTGGACTGGAAAAACGTTCTCAAATTCTGTCCCCAGGTATTGTTTCATACTTCCACATGTGGTGCTATTTGTAGCGCTGTTTCTTACAGAGCCCAGGTGGGAGAAGCACTTCCGACAGAGCCCTTGGGAACACTTAGTGTGGTGGTGCTCTAGCAGCCTGCATGCCTTGTTTCTATTTCCCTTCGAGCTTACTAGCTCTCCATTAGCTTCTGATGTCTCTGATGACACCAAAATGCCCTAAGTGTGATACTGATCTCTGGAGACAAAGTGCCTGGGGAAGTGGACAGAAGTTGTTTGGGGTTGTAGGGAGCTGGTTCATCCTGCCTGAGGATGAATGTAAATGTGAAGATGCTTTTCGAGTTACTGTTCTTTTTAAATTGTGTAGTTTCTTGCAAAATAGCTCCCATAAACCTCTGCTTGACGATTCTTAACTCTTAAGCAATTCATGTGACCTTTGTTATTGGAAAGAACAATGTGTTTGAGTTTGTCCTTAATTCATTAATCAGAAGTGGTAATCACATCAAACTGATCTAACAACAGAATTGAAAAGAAGGGAAAAGTCAGAAATAGAAAAAGATTCCAAAGGAAATTAAAAAATGGAAGAAAAAGATTAGCTGAGTAATTTCTGCAGATGCAGCTCGGGACTGTGAAGATGCCTCTTTCTGAAAGGCAAGTGCTCTAGAAGGCAGACAGGAGAAGATGCAGCACTAAATGAATTCCCAGGCAAAACCTAGGAAGGGCTTATCCCAGAGCTCAGAAATTCTGACACTGTCTGCTTCTGCTATCCTGCTGCCTTGTCCCTGCTTGTTTCTCCAGGCTGTGAGTACCTTGGGCAGGGATCATGTGTCTCTGCCATCCAGTGCTCTCGTGAGTGCTATAAAATATTTCAGTGCTCTGGTGAAACATGAAAACTGAGAGGGCACCTTGAGGAGGGAAGTGCATGATAAAAAATGTAGCAGGGTTTTTTGGTGTGAGGAAATGGGACACTTCAACTATACCCTACTAAGTGTCACTTAATAAATTACTTAGAATGCTGCCACGAGACATAGAAGCACCAAGGAGGTGTGAATGGATTAGTTGTCTGGTAGCTAAAGGGTGCATTTGAGAGATGAGATGCTTTTTCTAAGGCACGTTCAGACACTTGAACTAAAATGTCCAGAGATCATTGTTTTACATTGCTCTATTGAATCTAAGACAAACTACTCCCAGAATAATTCTGAGTGCTGGAGCAGTCTCTGGGGATGGGAGATGCAAGTTTGGGTCCTTCAACATAAGAGAAGGACATGCACCTGTGATGCCTGCAGTTCAATGGTAGGTGAAGGTTCTCCTGGTTTTTCAATGGAACCGGTTGGAAACGACCAGTTCTGCAGCCATTATTGAATCAGTGTTTTAATCATACAAAATTTAAGCTCTCCCTCTCCTCAGCAGTATTTTTTCACTGGAGTGGATTCAGACAGTTAAATAATTTAAATATGACCCAGACAGTTCTTATTTTGCAAATAATAGTAGAAAAGTATTTGCGCAGCCATAACCTAAGGTAGTGCTAGAGCTTTCCTTCACCCCATATCTCATAGCTGTAAGTTGGCAAAACAGGAATGGCCCCCATTTTTCAGCGGAGGCCCTGGTTCTGCTTTCCTCAGTTGGTAGAATTCAAGTATTTGTGATACATCCCTCACATTGCATAGGTTTTTTTGGGAAAAATTGGTGTCGCAGCTGCATTGCTGCCATCAACACTCGCAGGCAGCTCTGGTGCATGTCCATGGGATGTGGCATGAGGCAGCTGAGCATGACAGGAGATGTGGGAAGGGTCTTCATCTTGATCTGCTGACTAGGATGACTGCAGGAAATGTGTGGATAGCTGGAGAGATGGTCCTTTCCTCCTGAAGAAGGATGTCTGTAATCCCTATGTAGTCAGCAGAGACCCTGAAGAGGCAGCTGGGTGTGAGGGCAGGTGCCCAAACCCTCCCTCAGGCAGGAGGGGAGGTCAGGTACCTCTGTGCTGTTGGCTTCCTATGTACAGGCTGAACTTCTCTTTGGAACTGAACATTTTCCTCTTGCTCTTGTTGGAATAAATAATACTCACATCTCCCAGGCATACTTTTTAACCAGGATTCTGTCTGGCTAAATTGGGGAGGACCATGGACCACACACAGTCTTTGTCACTGGGTGGGACTGATACTTTCAGACCACTTACTGCCTCCTTGTGATCCACATTAAATAGGGCAGAAAGTAACATAGTGCTGTGCTAGGTGTTTTTTGGCAGAAAAACTGTGATTTGCTGATGGCCTTTCCCCAGTTAAATGCTGTTCAACTACATTCTTGTAATTAATATTTAATCAGACACTAATAGTACTTGATGCAGAATTGAGATGTGCTGGTGAGACCTTGCTGCATGTCAGAGCTTAGAGCTGTGCTGCTTAGAGAACAGTCGTGTCTATATTTTAAAATGGTACATTGACATATAGCTCTGCTTGCATCTCTGCAGTCAATGTAGAGGAAATGTATTATAACCTAGGTAAACATGACTGCAGTTTGCTTCTCTCTGTGAAATTTAACAACATTGACAGAAAAATAAAAACTTTGGGGGCTACAGTTCCTTCAGCAGACTGGACAGTACTTTTAGAAAAATATAATGATTATTGACGTGGAACCAGCATTTACTATTTTGTTTAGTTTGTTTACAGTTGGTTACTGAAAATTCTGAAAATTTTACCTACAAAATTGAAAGTTAATAAAAATTACAGTAAGTTCTCCCTTCATTCCCCTGCATTCTGACCATCAGATCTCTTAACTGTGCTAACAGGCAATGCGGCTTCATCTCTTGCTTTCTTGAGAATAGAACTTTGGACTACATTGCCAAACAGAAAACCTCAAATTCAGGCTATGATTAAAATAGTCAGTGAAATCAAACTGAAAGCTACATGTGTACAATTAAGAATAATAATGGGGAAAATCAATCTTCCTGGTGAAGCGAGTGCTGACATAGTAGATACTGCCTTTCAGGTTTGAATGAAACTGCTTATAGTGTTTTTCTTTAGTTGTCATTCAACGCAATGTTAATTACACTGAGGGGCTTCCCCAATGACATGTTTGTTGAGCTCTATGTAAGTGACAGGATGATTATGTCTAAATGATTGGTAAATGTTTTGGCTTTGAGGGCTTAAATATTTGTATAAATGAGTCCTCCAAAATCTGAGGAATGCTTGACACCTTCAAAGGATAACAGCTTTGTTACACATCTTATTTTAGGGCTATATTTTATTTGTCTTGCTCATTTTGGAAGTTTCTTACACCAGCAAAGCAGCCATGAGAGTCCAAGGGGTTATTCCAGCACAAGAAGCAAATCAGGATAGGGAGGGTGGCAGACTATCCCATGCAAAGAAGGAATTTCAGCTGTAGCCATAAGACATATGCAGCCATACACCTACTTGTCTTAGAGCAAATGGAGAGGAAATCTATCTGAAATTTGTGTCTTCAAGTACAGAGTGCTTCTTACCTGTGTGAAAGGGTTTAACAGAATTCTGTGAAGTTATTTTAAAGGATCAAATTTTGAATCCTGACTGAAATCTGAAATGTGATCTTAATAGGAAGAATATTCTAATAATTTTCATTTCTAAGGAGCTGCTGATACATCCAGTTAAGGAGATGTGTAAGGAATATGAGTTCCAGGGTGGTTGCCTAAAAATTTAGTGACTTTCCCCCAGTTTTTGTATAATTAAGAAGCATGTCTTGGACTGAATTGAAAAGTGGAACAAAGGACTATGTGAAGTGGGAAGGAGAGAGTTTTAACTGGCACAATTTCAGGTTGTGCAGGTAGAGAAACCTCCCAAGGCAGCAAGCAGGCTGCAGACAGGAGGGGAAGAGGGCAAACACAACCTCTGCTTTGAGAAATGTGGCATTCCTAGTCTAGCAGGCAGCTCTCATGAAAAATTAATTAGGGCATGAAAAGAACAGTAGATTTACACAGTAAAGGGAGAGGATGCTGTACATAGAAAAATCTGGGTGATGACTGAAATGGGAAATTCTCACAGCTCAGGTGAGTGTTGCTGCTGTATGAAAACCAGTTAATTTTACTGACAGGGAAAAGTTGCCTCTGGGGTGTCAGTTCTGCCAGTGAAACTGTTTTTTTCAGACAAAGGACTTTGCAACTTAATAGCTGTTTTGGTTGTCTAATGAAATGGGAGTCAGGCATAGCACAAAAGGCAACAACCAGAAACTGATGTGCAGAAAGTTCCACCTGAAGATGAGAAGAACTTCTTTGCTGTGTGATGACCATGCACTGAAACAGGCTTCCTAGAGAGGGTGTGGAGTCTCCCTCACTAGAGATACTCAAGAAGCACCTGGTCACAGCCCCAGTTAATGTGCTCTAGGGGAACCTGCTTATGCAGGGAGGTTGGATCAGAGACTTGCAGTGGCCCTTTCCAACCTTGACCATTCTGTGATTGTGTTCTGAGCCAGCTTTTGCCATAATCTCAAGTGATGCTATAAATAAATATTCCAAAGGATCTTTGGTTGTCATGGAAAGCCTTCATAGAATTGTATAACTCTCTTCCTCCCTCAAAGATCCCACAATCTGCTTTATTGAGTTCAAGAATAGCTCAGGGATTTTTTTCCACCTGCTAACACTGGAATCCTGCTGTTCCAATGATAAAACTTGGCAATTGGTTGGCACCTCAAGGTGAGTTTACAGCAAGGAGAGGGGCTTGTGCAAGCTGTGGATTGAAAAAGAAGATTTTGACATTAAACAGTTTTAGGAAAGCATTCATTTATAAAGATGGAATTTGGTGGGAACTTGGGAAGTCTTGTGGCTTAATGAGTGTCATTTGCTAATTGGCAATAGTAGCAGGGCTGCCCTACTTTCTCACCCTTCTGGAATCTGCTGGAAGCTGGTGTCAGAGGTGGTACTTAATGCTGAGGTGATCTTCATTCTTCAGGTTTTATGACTTCTTAATAGTCTCAACAAATGAGTTTATATTAAAGAAATTGAGTATAAATAAAAGTATAAAAGCAGAAGGAGACAAAATGGGTTTGATTAAAGCATCGTTAACCAGTAATTTCAGTGAGGTGACTGGAAGCACTGGAGTCACTGGAATTTTAGTGTATTTAAAATAACGGCAAATGAGAATAGAATTGGATCCTTCTCATTTTGTCTTTCAGGTGTCTGTTACAATAAACTTCATGTGACAAAGACTGTATATGTCTTTTGTTCTGTGCAGCTCTATGCATATTATTATGATTCTGAAAATAGCCACTGATAATTTCCTGAAGAATTGTCCTTTTCGATGAACTGCTGTGTATTTTCAGCTGCTTTTGGTATGCCAGTAAAAGCTGGTTTGCCTTTCAAATATGTTTCCTCACTTCTAGTTTGGGGTTCAGCAGCACAGGATAAATGGCTTTGTCTGGAAGATTTAGAGATTCCAAGAAGTATGAGGGAGGAAGATACTGGATGGGGTCCTTTTTTAATATTAACTTTATATGGTTGGTAATGTGAATTTATATAATTCATATTTATTATTGTAAATTAACAGTCATACTTATTTTTATTGCTAAGAGATGAGTACAAGGTGAAATTTTTTTTTCCACTCTCTGTGTATTTATTTTGGAGGTTTATAATAGGAGTTACTTAGGAGATATGACTGAGGAGCCTGTGGCATATTTCTAGGGAGCAAGACAGTTTGAAGAATGCTGATAGTTTGTATGGGTAGCTGGGTAAAATTTTGTAAGCTGCTAAAGAGTGCAGGTGAAGGTAGTTTCTGTGTTGAATCACCTGTCTTGTAGCTGTGGAAACTGTAAGAGAAAAATTCCTGATGGGTGCAGGATATCCACCCCACCCTTCTGTCTCACATGTGACAGCTTGAGGCAGATGAAGGGACACTGGCACTCACCTGGCTGCTGCTGCAGGGATGTTTTCTGTAGGTGGGGGTGCTTAATGCCCACTCACTTCTTTCCATTTGGTCCTTACACAGGGAACTTCGTGTTCACAAAACTAATTGCTCTTCCACAAGCCTATAAAATTGGTGGATTGTAATTTGAAAAGTAGCCAAATGCTGAGTGCATCCCAATGCCTTTCCCAAATTTGCTTTAGTTTGAATATAATTAATTTTAGTGCCTATAACTTGCTCTGTCATTACCAGCATCACTACCAACATTAACTGGGGTTTTTTTTTTTTACAAGTCAGAGTAATTATAAGCAGAATAACAGTCTCAAAAGATAGCAAAGCCCAAGTACAATTTAGCTTGTCAGGTGACTTTCTGTATGTCACAGGAATAGTTTAAAAATATTAGCATTAGAGTGAGCAAGTTTTTTAGTGCATGAAAGCTTTCTCTTTTTTCTTCTTTTATTTTATTTTTTTTTCCCTCTATTTCTCTATGGGTATGATGCTGACTAAATAGCCTGGTATATATACTACTTCACCAAGCATTTTTTTTGGTACAAAGCTGTATGAAATCCCTAATCCTGAGATGTCTTGAGAATTTGAAAGTGGGATCAAAAAAGAAAGTTCCCCACCCCAGAGAATTCCATACATAAGGAAAAGATGTATAATCTACAAGACAAGTGGGAAAGAAGCCTGTAAATAAGAAAAGGAAACATTTTCCTGGTGAGAGATAAGTAAGGATTGTTAGTAGGTAGGTCACAGTGAGAGTCTGTGGAAGCATTTATCCTGGAATGAGCATGCCTGTGAACTTGTGAACATTTTGAACCTTACCAAGAACCTCCAAACTTGACCTGGAAGCTTGCAGGCTCTGCAGGGCTCTCATGCTGCCAGTAGAGAATGCTTTGCTTTCTCTTCTGATGTTTCTGAATTTTTTGAGCTTTCAAAACTTTGCCTCTGGGTTTTAGGGTTTTCATGACATATTCTGACTCACTGAAAGGTTGACGTGAGAGAGAGTAGGCTTTCACCATAAGCTTCTGCCATGGTCCATTGGCAGTTTTGTAATTCTATAATACAGTAAATGCAGTCTTATAATAAGATAACTACATTGGAACTTTTGGATATAGTTATCATATTATGGGATTGTATTCACTATATTATAGAATTACAACTTTACTATACAGAATTCAGAAACTTCCTGGAATCTGTGAAGCAATAATAGTACTTTTTGAGTGTTTGCTCAGACTCAAGAAAATTCCACAGAAACTCTTGTCTATGAACTTTGCTGGTTTTTAATTTGCTTACCATAAAGAAACATGTTAATGCAATCTACCTGGTGGTTTGTGCTTTTTTTGTTAATTTGTTGGTTTGTTTTAATAAAGTGAATGGTTGAGATGGAATTTTTCAAGTTTCAGGATAGAAATCTGGAAGACCTAGTTTGTGTCCTATTTGCTCTTTTAGAAGATTGAGAAAAATACTGATCGATGTATTTGAACTGGAAAGGCTCCTCAGACTAAATGGGCTGGTTCCTGGACTTGTGTCTTGCTTCATAAGTGTTTGAAATACGAGTCTGAAATGGAGAGCCTGTGCTGTTCCTGGGGAGGAGGTGGGAGGCTTTTCTGGGGAAGTGGGTCACAAGTCCCATGTCCTTAGTGATGTGTTGCGTTTTGCAGAATGAGAGATGAAAGGACAGAGAGGGGGAAGCAGGAACAGAAAACATAGTAGTAAGGTAATTTTACAAGCTTCTGTGCTATAATATTGTTCTGGTATTGTGAACCCCGGCAACTGTGAGTATTATTTATTTATAAATATGAAACAAAATCTGATGCCTTTAAAGCGTGATTTAATGAAGCTACTAACCAAAAATTGTCTCTCAATCTGTAAGTTGTTTCCTCTTCCACTGTCAACTGTATAACATCTACATGTTACCAGCTAAAATCTATAGATGTGAGAAAGGACTTGGTTCCTCCTTGATTTGTCCTGGCAGTAACTTCACTGGTCTCCAGGATTTTTCTGGTGATAGAAGTGGTAACTGTTGCCACATCTTCAAGTTATTTCAAAATGAGAGTTAAAAAGTAATGATAGAGGGTGAGTGCCTGTGTGCATATGCCTGTGTCACATTAAGGCTGGCAGGTCTTTGGTGCTGTTTCTGTTGTGGCTTCCAATAAAAATGGGTTTACTCTGTCAGATGGAAAGTAAACTTGACATTTTGTTCAGTCTGAGGCAAACTCTTCCAAGCATCCTATTGTCTGCTGAGGTTTATATGTCTACATTGTACTGCTACCAGATGCTGTTTCACCATTTCTGAGAGCTCTGAAAAGAAGAAGGACATTTCTATAATTAATAATGGAAAACAATTTCACTTTTAATTTTAATGATGTCAGAAAAGATCCAGTCCATCGTGCTTTGTGAATCAGCTCCTGGCAGCTGCTGAATAATAGAGAGAAAACTCAAGCTTGCTTTCTCTTCAGATGATGTACCACATTACTTGTTATTCATTAAGTCCTGTTTTCATGCACATTCATTACATAGAATTGGTGAGTGATAGGTACTGTACTGCCTGAAGGCCACTTTGATTCCTGAGTTTTAGTGTTACTCTTCTGCCACTGTATACTTGCCAGTGCTTGAGGAAGAAATAATTACAGTGCAAGTAAACTTTCTGAATGTCCTGACATTCTTAATGATTCCTAGGAAATTGGCTTCCAAGTTTGCAGCCATGGGTGTTTCAGATAGTGTTATCAGTAGTTATCCTGTCAGGAGAAGGAGTACAAAGTTCCAGAGTTTCTGGTTCCAGAGACTGATGCTTTGCTTTAGCTTCGTGCTGCAAGCCGGAACATCATCGTGCATCTCTGTGGTGTGGCCATCTGCTGTTTGGGTTAGCAGGGAATTCATTTTGGAATTGGGCAATCTGTCCCAAGGTTTGGGACCTTGGCTCAAAAACAGGGCATTGCTAAACCAAGGGAAAGCAGTGTACTGACCAAATTGAAAAAAAAAAAGTGTATTTCATCCTTCCAGCCTACATTTGAACTTAACCATTGTTTTGGAATGTGTAGTGTTATACATCTCAGAAGATTGATTAAATGTGGCTGCACTTTTGTGGTAAAGATTAGTTATACTATTAATTCATACAAGAGGAAAGCTGTCCTGGTTGGAGCTCTCACAGTGTAGGAATCTGTACTTCGTGTTTATACAAAAAGAAAGTATCCTGTTTAAAGATCTCACAAAAGAGGAGAGCTACTACCAAGATTTTAAGCCACCTTGGCAGATTTGTGAGTCTGGACTGTTCTGTGGATTCCCTGGCATAGCACTGTCCCAAAACCCCTGCAGGGCTCTGGGACCAGTTAAGCTGTGGGTGATGTGCTCCAGCAGATATCCACTTAGAATTCTGTGGATGCGAGAGGACTCTGTGACACAGGCACTCCCTGTTGGAGACAGGACAAGGGAATATTTCCATTCCTGTAGATATTTGGCCACAACCCCTATTCTGCATGCTCTTAGTCTGTATGCTCTCTAGAGGGCTGTATGAAAGCTCATTTGACACTGTGACTTTCAGAGAACAGCTTTATAGTGGGTGGTTTTCTTAATGTTAAATGGAGGAAGGTTGTAGCCTTGAATGAAGGAGGAGCTCAGCTTGGGCAGGAAATGGCAGTCAAGCAGAACAGGGATAAGTATCTTTTAATCACCAGGGCACAGGAATAGCCTTGTTGGAATAAGTGCAAACCTAAAGGAAAAATAATGATCGGGAGAGAGAAGCATCATTAAATATCAAAAGCAGCCATTTAGAATGAAACTTCTAAGGAATTTACATTCATGGCCAAACCCTCCAGCTCCAGACGGCAATGGAGGAGTGAGATATGAGTCATCAAGGCTACATTGGCTTTGGAAAACAGTAACAATCTAGATTTGAAATAAGTGAAGCAGAAGAATGCAGGAAATATTTTCAAGGTGTGTGTCTAGAATATGGTGGCTTCATATATGGGATTTGATCACCAACCTTCTGGCTAGCCTTAGACCTAGAAGTGAGAACTTGCCTATGGGACAGTTACAACTCAAAATTAGAACATTTTGCATCAAATTTGATAAAGATTGCAGGAAATAAGCAAATATTCAAGCAAAAAGCAGGTTTCATTTTCCTGGCTGATCTCTGAGGTGTCCTGAATGAGAAGCAATAAGCAACTAGACAGGTATTAATTTATCAAGTATATTGCTGTTTCATATTAGGTTGTTATAAGATTTTGTTTCTAATTTGTTGCCCAAAAGTTTAACTGTCTTCCCCAAAGCATTTTTAAAAACTCTTGGGCTTGCCTAGTGCTGAAGAGGTGGAATGAGCTATTTGATAGCTCATATTGTGAGCTATTTAGGCAAATAGTGGGTGCTCTGTTTTCATGGTGCTAGTGGGACATGCAGCACCTCTGTGGGACTTGTGCCTCATAATGAATGAGTGTGCAGCTCCAGGGTGTGGAGATCAGTGTGAAGCTGTTGCTGTCAAGTAGTGGGATTTGGAGAGGATTTTTTTCTGACAGCAACAATATGGTGCTTCTTCTCACTGTGGGATTGAAAGCAATCAAGAAGAATCTGTAATTTAACAGAGCTCAGATCATGGTTAAACCCAGAAACTGCTCTGAACTTAAGTTCTGAGGGACATTACAACCCTGAGGCTGAGAAGTAGAAAACAACCCTGAGGCTGGCAAGTAGGAAAACTCAGATTCTGATAGTATCTTGTAGGTAAGATTAACTTTCCTGATGGGTTGACACGTTGTCAAATTATAGAGGCTACAGTCCAGAATGAAGCGAAATTAATGAAAGGATAGTGATCAAGTTGTGAACAGAACGAGTGCTCTGCTGCAGGACTTGACTGTCTTTTCAAATTAAAGAAATATACCTTTAAAATGCATTCTGTTGATGGACAGAACAAAACCGAGTGTTTAGTTTTACCAATGACCACCAAATAGACAGACTCATGTAATTGACTATGTCAGACTGTTTTGTGGTAGAAGATGCTGTGTCTTCATTTAAGTACTAATGAGCTGAGTATTTTCCTTAAATTTCTGTCTAATGTGACATCAATATAAAAGGAAAGAATGCTGTAAAATTGACCAAATTTATTAAAATTTGAGCCTCTCTTTAGCTGTCTTCTCAACCAGGTTTCACACAAAATCCTCTAGTAGAATTTCAGTAAGAAATAATTTTTTAACTAGGAACATAACTTATTCAACTTCACCCAGTTGGACTCAACTCAAGACTCTTGGCAGTCTTGATAGTCAAAACCTCTGGAAAAATAGGATGAGTCCTAAAGATGGACTGAATACCAAGGAACAGGAACATCAGATTATTATAGCCTGGTTTCCTAATATATTTTCTCATCACAGATCACAGAATGGGTCAGGTTTGAAGGGACCACAGTGAGTAATCTGGTCCAAACTTCCTGCTCAAGCCAGGTTATTCTAGAGTACATTGCACAGGATTGTGTCCAGATGATTCTTGAGGACTTGCCCTTTTTGAATTTCAGTCAGTTCTTCTCTGTCCATCTCTCCAACCTCTGAAGGTCCCTCTGAAGGGCTGCACAGCCCTCTGGGGTATCGGCCACTCCTCCCAGCTCTGTGCTGACTGAACTTGCTGAGGAAGGCTCTGCCCCTTCATCCAAGCCTTGATGAATAAACGAAACAATACTGGGCCTGGTATTGAACTCTGGGGGACCCCACTAATGACAGGCCTCCAGTTACACCCTGTGCCACTGATTATCACCCTCTGGGATCTGGAACTCAGCCAGTTCTCAATCTCACTGTCCACTCATCCAGTCCCCATTTATTGAGTTTGTCTATAAGGATGTTATGCTCTTCACTGATGTCTAAGACAGCAGCAATGCCAGCTAAAGCTTTCCTTGTGAATGTGGCATGTTCAGAGAGCATTCTCTGGTGTCTAATAAAAGGTATTTCCCTGTGATGTAGTCTCCTCCTCAGCAGGGACACTCAGAGGGTATGTCTTCTCAAGCAGGATGTTAATTTCATTAAGTTTGTGGGAACTTAATAGCTTTCTGACCCCTGCTGCACTGCCTGGAACCAGGCAGTAAGTCCAGAAAGTGATTGTGGGTTGGGAAAAGAGACACAAACTGTTGCAGCCCTTTTCAATGTGGTTATGTATGTCTTGCTAGTGTGTGGAATCAGCCTAAAAATCATGTTTTAGGAATAAAGAAGTAATTACATGAATGATTGCTAGGAAATGCAATAGAAATGACAGATACATCTGCTGGCTAGACAATGTTGGTTTAACAATGTTGTCCATGTTAACTTATTAAAATATCATGCACTGTTTTCCCCCATTTTATTCCCCTCTTTGAATTACGTGTCTAAGTTACCTACTGATTATAGCAGCTATTTGTTACCTGTTGGATGAACCATAGGAATTTTTTCCCTTTCCTGCTAGCAAGGCCAGCAGGCTGTCCATGCTGGAAGTACTTCAACAGTCAGACTCTTCCCAAAGAATGGTACAGTCTCCTGGATGTTTGGTGTGCCCTTCTGTGAGATGAGCTGTGCAATTCCTGTGCACCCCCACCCCCTGTTACTCTTTGCTATCCTGGATTAGTTTTCTGTGCTTAAGCACCACAATTGTCTTAAATTACTGGGTTGGATTGGCTATTCTAGTATTTCCTATTGACCTTTAGAAGAAAATGTGGAAGTCTGGTTTTAGTACTGTAAATAAATATTTTAAATAAATATGCAGAATGGATTTCAGAATGGAACTGGTCTGCATTGTCATAGGGCCACTAATCATGTTTATTGGCAGAGATGGGCCAACTGAAAATTTGGTTTAAAAATTGATATTGATAAGTAATACAAAGTTAGGGGTTTCTGCATTTCTTAAAACACTGCATCTTTCGTAGAGATCAGGAATAGATGCAGCTTTCCTCCCTGCACCCCTCCCCAAATGATTTCGGAAATGACTCACATTCTTGCAGATATTGGCAAGCTTTCTTAATCCCCTGTCTCACTGTGTGAGCCACTGTGTGGCTCATCTTCCAGGCAAACTTTGCAATAGTTGCTGCCAAGCTACAGATGAATGCAGAAGTAGCTGGCAGAACCAGACATTTGCAGGTAAAGGACCTCTGTGTGTTTTGGCACATTACTTGACAGCTTCTGGAAGATCTTCTGCTGATAATGTTTGATATTTCCAGTATTGCCCATGTATAGAGACTGCAATTACACTAGTGATAAGGAAGAAAGAGTTAGAGAGACAGTCTGAAGATAATTTTCTTAGTTAAGGCACTGAGGAAGTGAACTAAACTTTGCTCTAAATGAAGTTTAACCTCTGCTAATGGTGAAAAATGTCTTAACTCATCTTCAAAGCCAAGGATATCTGGCCCTGAGAAAGTGCCTTTGAATTAATTACACTGCATTATTTAATGGCTATAAAATTCTCAATCCCTTTGGTGTCTGTTAACAGGTTCCCCTGTAATTGCAGTGCAGTTTTCTAGGAGAGGAGACATTGTAGTTTTATTGTTTAGTATGTTAACCAGAAGCAAAGTTTCATGTGCTGTAAAATGGTATTCAGGTTATCAATGTCAATTCCAGACTATTAAATAAAGAGATTTTTATTTTTAAAGTAGTCTGATTGTAGATTGCACAGGTATTTTCAGTGGTAATGAAAAATCTGTCTTAAAAAATATCGTTGCTGAGAACCTATGAGTGTCCAAGCTACCCATCACCTGAAAATTGCTGTGAATGTTGTACTTCCATCTGTCTGTAAAGGATCCTGACTGTGGGAAGGTAGTTTGTAAGTTGACTACGGGTTCTCCATGTGCATGACAACAGCTGTTAATGAGTTTTCTGCTCCTTAGCCCCACCTTGTAACCTGCTTTCAAACACTGCTCAATTAAAACTTATTCCTTTTTCACCATCTTCCAAGAAGGTACTATGATTTGTACATATTTCTGATCTTCTCTATTAGTTTCTTTGCAAAATGCTCCACTTTCACCATTATTTTTTTTCACTAGCACTTGCATGTTTGTAGTGTTTGTCCACCAATGGGCTGATAACATCATCATCATCGTTGAAGTGAAGATGAGGAGAACCAGAAGGGAGTCAGTCCTGTGTGTCCTCAAACATACAGCCTGATCACCAAACTGAGACACATTTGGAAAGAAGTCAATCAGATGTTAAAGACTCCACAGTTCTTTACGTTTAGTGAATGACATTAACTTTTCTGCTCATGGTTTGTCAGCAGTTACCATGTGTCACTTCTCATTATTCGTGTGAATGAGTTGAGGCTCCTTTCCATCACTGTTTATTCTTATCCTATGCCTAATGAAATCAAAATAAAGAAAAATCAAATGAAGAAGCACTGAAGAATTTTTAGCAAAGCATCAAACTATAAAGAAAGATATTTTCCTGACAACTACCTTTGCTCTAAGCTGAATCTGATCATCTGTTGCTGTGCCTTGACTGACTCAGATTTAAACAACGCAATGTTATTCTAAGTCTCTTGTTGCTGGAAAACACATTTTTACTTGAATATAAAAAGTAATGAACGCCACCAATGCATTCAGAAAGGAGGAGGAGAACTAGAGGGGCCTAAGTAACCGTGCAGTAAAAGTATAGAGTGGCCAACCCTGTCCTGTCTCTTTGAACCAAAATGTTGTGTTTGAAAAAAAAAGTTAATGAGTAGTGTGATTGGCAAGCTGGCTGCCTCCCAAGCTCTCTGGAGGCAAGCAGCGCCTTCCAGGTGATGCACAAGGTTCTTGGATGCCTGTATGTGCCCACTGCTCATTTGTGAGGCTGCAAACACACTAACACAACACTCTGGTCTTGAAGGCTAAATGAAGTGAGAAAAGGCAATGGGTAAAGCCTTTTCAATGACAGAGCTGTCACTGACTTAGGCAAAGAGACTTTGGCTTTTATCTTATTTTTTTAATTTTTAATTATTATTGTTGGGGGGGGTATGTGTTTTGTTTTGCCTTTTTTTTTTTTTTTTTTTTAAGACTGAGTGTGCTTGACTTGAATGGTAAGCTATCAGAAAAATCTTCCTGGGTTTTTGCAGGACACCAACCTGCTCCAGCTACTATTGCATGCCAGGTACAAAATTACTCTATACATTGCGTTTTCTAGAAATCCCTTACGTGCTGCCCCTAAACAGAGCAAAGAAACATGGGCTTACTTCTATTATCTTTGTTAAGCTTTATATATCATGGCATTGCTCCTTTGATCAAGGAATTTACTTTAGGAAAGGGAGACATTTGTTGCTGTATGCATGTGGAAATACAGATTTTGAAAGCTGCTCTTTGAAAACTTGAAGTACTCAACTCAAGGCTGGCTGTGTTTTTAGTCTTATTCTTAATTTTTTCTTTCTTTACTGGTTTTCCCCCTCTGCTGCAGAACACCACAGTATGGATTTGTTTAGTCCTTTATCTGAGTTTCTAAATTACACGTGGGACATGATGCCACATGCTTTTTCTTGAACTACTTGTTTGTTTTTGCCCTGTTCTCGCCTTCTGGATGTCTCACCTGCTTTGTGTGTCTGCTGAATACTTTGTCACTTGGTTTCTGGCTAATCACATCTGATGAAGGGCTTTGTCTCTCTTGTGCCAGAAGATTTGGCTCAGACTTCCAAAGCAATTGCACATGTATTTGAAGGGTTTATTTTCTTTCCAACAGCGATAATCTCTATCACATTATATTTTACCGACTTTGTCCTTTAGAAAAAGCAGCATAAAATTAAACCAATAGAGACTTTTAAAAAACTGGTTAGATGTTGTGTTTAAATGTGTTAGAATCTTGTGTTGATTCAAGAGTTACTTGTTTTTAAATCATGTCAAGATAAATATTCATGGAATATCTAAGGTTTTTTTGAGCTGAACATATAATTTAAAGCTTGCTATAAAAAGCTTGGGAGTCATTACATTATACTGTAAAGCTAAAAATACAATATTAGGGAACAGACAGGTTGAGTAGATGCTCTCTGCGAATTCTACGGACACCTATTACTTTCTGTTTAGCAAACATGATGATAAAGCTGATCTTAATTGTAACCAAGCCATCTGTAAGGACTGGAAGTTAAAGCGATACAAATTCCATTTAGGAGCGTGGTGCCCTGAAGGGCATCTCGGTGAAGGATCACTCAGTAGCCACCTGCATCTTTCACTGTTTGCCTCAACGCTGGCTGCTGGCACATAGGAGGGGTGATACAAGCCTAAATGGAGCTTCTGATCCAACCTAAGGTAGCTGCTTTTATGAATTGATTAAAGTATGATTTTTTTTAAAAGCTGATGACTACTAATGAGGCAAAAATACTCAGGAGTATGATGGATTTATTCCCAGAGCTGTGTGTTCATGTTTACAATGAAAATTTGAAACCAGGTCAGTTTTAGGCTTCCTTTTTTTTTTTCCTCCTCTCTCTCCTTTTTACTTATGTGGAAGCAGGTATTTTTCACACATCTGCTTTTATTTGATGCTAAGTTCTGTATGAATCAAATCCTAAGTAACTTAGCAGCAGATGAATATTTTACTGGCTGTGTCTACAGAGCCTGTTGTGAATCACTCAGTCCCTGTGGTCCTGGGGGTCTGAAGCCCATGGCCCATTCTGTGGCTGAGCTAGTTCAGCTTTGCAAGGCTTGGGCTCAGTCTGCCACTGGGGCCACTGGAACCAGGTGCCACTTGTCAGGGCAAGGACAAAAGCTGCTTGCTTGTGCCTGCTATGTGTCATGTAGATTCACCTACAGACAGCCGGGAAAAGCTTTTATCTGTAAATAAATATAACAAACAAATCTAGGCTTTGTTTGCTAAACTCATTTTGTACGGCAGAAAACCTTTTTATCATAGTATTTGTCACCATTAACCAATATAAAATATTATCTGTTAAATCTTTTGTAAAAAGAGTGAACTTTTTTTCTTTCCAGAGATGGTTTTTTTCCCATTTTTGGCCTCATAGTATTTAGTGTTTTTTCTTGCCTAGGTGCTGCAATTTCTTTTAAAAAGTCAGGCTGTAAATAGTTCTGTTCCCATGCAATGTTGAGCACAGTGGAATTTCAGAGTTTGAAAATGCATCTTGAGAGATCTAGGCTTCTTTCTCTCCTTCTCCCCATCCCACCTGTCAACATGATATTCTGATCCCTATTACACCTTTGCCTGGGATTATGTGGACTGCAAGGAACAATCTGATGATGATTTTAAAGCTGTATTACAGCTGCCAAATTCTGTAAAAAACTATAATGTCCTAGACCAATGAAAGTTAACAGCATTTGAAGTATTTTGTCCATTTTCAAGTTCTAGACTGGTCAGTGACAATAAAGTAAAAATCATAGGTTTTTGTTTGGTGTGAATATTGGATGTTTGCATAAGATTCGACAGTAAAGCATTGTTTTAATGCAGAACAGATTCATGAGCCTGTAGCATAATTGATATGAGCAGGTTTGTGATTCTATAAATTTGTTCAGTGGCAAAGGATTATGACTTGGGGTGCTTCAGAATTCACATAATAGCGTAGGAGCTACTCTTTTCTTCTTTTCTTCGAAAAGAAAATGCAGTCTCTACAGCAGCATGTACCTTTATCCTACAAAGTAAGAAGCCAGAATGCAGAAGAGAATTTTTCTCTGAAAAAGTCTTTTTACTACTTTAACTACCTTTCTGTGCTTGGTTAAAGAGGTTTGGTTGTCATTGGACTTGCACACACTCTCATCCCACTTCAATTTGTCCTGTTCTCCACCCTGTCAACAGTCACATTTCTGCACGGTGAAGATAAAGTGTGAAAAAAAAATTGTTTTGGGCCTTCTCTTTCATTTTTTTTTCTTCTTTCATGCTTATACAAAGGCTGAATGAATTTTCAATGTTCTTGCATACCAGTTTCCTACATACTAGTTGTTTTCCAATAGCACCTGCAAGCCTGCGCTGCCTGCACTGACATCATATTAGCAAAGGGTGCAAGAAGAGATTATGCCATCTGGGGAACTGAGGCAAAGAAAAGCAGCATGTCTTCCTGGCAGAATTATGTCACAAAGCTGAAATTTGAGATAATAAGAAACTCTTAGCTTTTTTTTTTCCCCGAGTTTTTCTAGAGTGTCTACAGTGCAGACTTTCTCTTGGTGTATATTTGATATTTTTATACCCAGGTATTTTTTTACTAACCCTGTCTTCTGCATCTTCCTCCAAGTCACAGGCACTTAGATGGTGAAGCATATCCTAAAGTCACAGACAGTCACAAACAAATGAAAAATAAGGAGGTGAGAGGAGAGAGGCTACTTTAGTTAAATCATTCAATTGGTCACTGAGGAACTGCTAATGTCTAGTTCATATTCATGGTACACCTATGCTATAGGTACACATATACTCACAGGAAAGGCATCTAGTCTAGTAGTCTACTTTCATCTGATTAAGTGAAATAAACTGTACTGGGAATCATCATTTTACAAGGGTTTCTACCTTTATGTTGTTAGACTGTTTCTTCCCTCTGTACTATGCAAAGTCCATTTGATGTATAAAAATGGTCTGACAGTGGATGTTCTGTCATGGTAATAAATTTGCTTTGGCTGACCTGATGTCAAAACTAAGCAAGAGTGAGGCTGAGTTTAAACAAAACTTGATTCATGTATTGCTACCTTGTAAAATTACAAGATATTTTAAAAGTACGGGGCTCCTGTTGGCGTAGGTTTTTTTCTCTTTCAGCTTGGTCAGATTTATGTCTGCAGCCATTTCCTCTAACAAGTAGTTGTCTTTTTCTTAGCTGGGCTATCTCCACTTTGCTGCTGTTGTAGGGGCAGTGGCATGTGCTCCCAGCAGAAGGCTGGGGCTTGGCTGCAGGTGTTCATGTTCTTCCTCATGTAGTGTGAACTCCGTCTGTCTGAAACCCACCTGCTGTGCTGGGAAAAAGTGCTGGAAACTCTTCAGGGAAAAAGCCACAGCTGTCTAATGTCCTGCCTAGATCAAATGTGCTAGAGTCAAATTTGTCACTTGGTCAGTTTATCAGTGGGACAGACTTGATTATAGCTGTCTTTGCTGTTTGCTGGAGATGAACAACAAGGCAAAAAACACTGGAGTGATATATGACTATGGCAAAAGCTGCTGAGAAAATACTGTCAGTCTGGAAGGAGTGCCTATTTGTTATTAGAAGTCTGCACAGAGTATCTTGTGATGTTTTTATGCTTGAATGTACATCTGAGTATACAGTGGTGTGATCATCTGCATGACTTTTCTTTTTTTCCTTTCTCACAGTGCATGCCAATTAAAGGCCTTGGATTTGTGCTTGGAGCCTACAAATGTATTTGCAAGGCTGGATTCTATCATCCCAACATCTTCTCAGTGAACAGCTTTCAGAGTAAGTGCCTTTGCTTGAGTTAAAAAAAAAAGAAAACAGAGCTAGCATTAATAATGCAGGTCTGCTTTTTATCCTCGTCAGGGTTATACAGTAAAATCCCAGTGGTTTGCAACTCTCCGATTATATAACCACTTAAGGAGTTCTAGCCCTTTGGTTTGTCATTCACAATGCTCTTGAGGATCCTGTAAAACATACCCACTTGAAGAATATTTGATTTGTAAATAAATTAAAAAACATGGAAAGGAGCCTTGCTAAGGGGAAATAGAGATTTCTGCCGTCTGTGCTCATGCACAAGTATTCTGGAAATTAATCTACTCATTTTCTGTTTAGCCAGAGGAAATGAGAATGCCCTAGCCTCTGGCTTTGTGTGGGCTTTAATTGTTTTCATTTTACTCCATTTGCAAAAGAAAATTCAAAGGAGCATCCAAACTCTAATATGTGGTAATAAGGTAATAGAGATACTTCCAGCCTGGGAGTCTGTTTGACTGGAGGTATGGATAACATACATCCTACACATGCCCAGGACACACATTGTATGGTTCTTAGACTGAATTCCCACAACAGGAGAAACAGAACTTGGCTGATGCTCATCAGGGAAAATAGACAAACTGCATGGCCAAAGCTGGTGTCTGTTACTGTCATCATGTGACCAAATCTCTGTACGGATTTTGTGCTGAAATTGTTGCAGTTGTACTGGTAGAGTTCAGGCTGCAGTCACACGTGCAAAGCTGCTCCTTGGAGGCATAACAGGGCAGCCTTCTCTGCCTCCTGCTTTCAGGTTCATCTCATGCCCAGCTTCTTTGCACCATCCTTTAGCCAGAGGTTCATGACATCAGCTCTTGGTGTGAGATCAGTTTGTGTGAGATATCCAGAGAATGGCAGTGAGTGACTTTCACCAAGCTTGGTCCAGGATTGTGTGTATTATCTCCTGCCTTGTTTGAAAACAGCTGTTCCTGTTCCCCAAGAGAAATGCCTCTACTATTAATCATCACTTGATATACACACACACATATATAAAGGGGATATAATGTCTCCCGTACATATTTGTAGAGTAAGTAGCACAGTTTGTTCAACAGTTTATCTGCTGAGTGTTTCCCTTGTCTTTTCATACTGTAAAGTGTTACAGAAGGCAGCCTTGTGACAGTGCTGTTTCTCTGGGCTGTGTGAATCTGTTGCTAGAGTAAGGAGGATGTTTGGTTCCTTCTGAAGTGCAGTGAGTTCTGGTTGATTAGGATTTAGTTCCTTGAGAGAGCATATAAAGAAAACTTCATACCAAATGCCGTAGAGCACACACACCAAAAAATGTGGCTAGAGACCATAGCCACATTGATCATTAGGGATGAAATTAACTTTATTTCATATCAGTTATGCAAAATATGTATGCTTGGTATGTATTAGTCACCTTGGTTTCAAATGCGGTCAGCATCAAAAGCATGGCTCCCCTGGAGGGTGATTTGTCTTTGGATGGAAAAAGCAATACCTCCATTATTTCTCCATTTGCTATAGAATGAAGAGCCTTAAAATGGCTATTTAGCTCCTAATAAAGTGAAATTTGTCTCAAGGAAGTTTTTAAATGCTGATACTGTAGGATGTAGGGGGCTAGTTCGATTTGAGTCTTTGTTTCTCTGAGGTAACCTGAGTTTTGAAACAGTAATGAAGAACTTTTAAAATCATCCAGACGCAGCTCCATCTGCCAAGTTGTATAGATTATTTCAAAAAGTGAACAGTGAGACTGGAAATAACTAAAGTAATGAGAAAAGCCCGTGGTTCAAGGGAAACTTGGCTCTGTCACACAGCTGTGTTCTGTAAAAAAAAAAAGAGGAAAAAATGGCATGGCTAAAATGGCTGTAGTATGTATTTGGTGGTTCAAAATGATGTTAACATAGGAATTCAAGACACGAATTCTGCGAGCAGCTTTGACAGAAGCTGTCTGACCTGGAGATCTCTTTGTGGAGCTAGGTTGGTGAAATCTGATGATAAAAGAGATGAAACTGAATAGGAATGTTAATCATTGAGAAAGTATTCCTAGTGGAAGAAAATAAAGAGGCAGCAAAGATTTTCAGGTCTCAAGATATCAGAAAGGAGATAGATAGAAAAAAAATGACCAGCTTTTTACTTAACTCAATTGAAAAATTGGATTGTGTTGTGTCTTGAAATGGGAGCATTTCTCAATGATGCTGGGATTCTGCACCACAGCAAAATATGGGTAGTTACAGTTGCACGTTCTGTCTGAAATGTCCAGCATTTGAGTGGGGGAAAGGTTCTGCTTTTAGCCCAGATTAATATTTTGGTTTGAGTCTGAAAGATAACTGTATAATATGGCTTTGCAAAGATGTTGAACACTGTCCACAGTTTACTGGTAGGCTCTGTGGGGACCTGCAACGTGACATAAACTGTCCTGTGTAGGAAAGATTCTGCAAATCTGTTGCTTTTCTGCCTTAAAGCAGCATGGTGGTGCTGCTCCCAGGGAGGCAGATGGTGTAGCTTCCCAAAGTGTTTAGGACAGAGGCACAGCTGGAATTCAGCCTGAAGAAGCCAGGTAGGAGGGCATTTCTCTCCCAAGTCTGCCTTCATTCTTCAGAACTGATGGTGCCAAAATATGTAAAACCTCTCTATTTTTTTCTGTATGTGTTAATGAGGACCTTGGGTACTAGGAGGAGACAAAGTTATTACCATACTTCCAGGGTATCTTTTGGGGTTGGAAACTGATTTTAGAAAAAAGCAAATTTCATGTACACAGGTTGTATTAACCTGTAAGCGCTTGAATACGTGGTTATGCACTTTCTCCTAATGGCTCATTTTTAGGTAGCATATTTAATGTAGCTAGAATAGACTAACTGATGATTACTTATATTTTAACATTCCTGTAACAGCCTTCTTCAAGGCACTTCTCTGCCTCATGGGGTAACCAGGTTTGCATTGAAAAATCTTCAGCAGAACAACGGTGATTTGTTCAGCCTTGAAGTTTGCTCTTTAGCAATGCATCATCCATATACTGCAGAAATTCTCAGCTCTTGCTGTTTGGTTGTGGAACCTGTCCTGCTTGCAGCAGAAGTGGCTCTTTTGTCTGAATATAGGACTTTGTTGTCTCTAACACTACCATGATCATAAAAATTTCCAAGAGGAGTTTCCAGTTTATCAGGGATTCTCATTTTTTACACCTGCCCTTTGGATTTGGTTCTTCAACAGAATCCTCACATGCAGATCTTTGCATATATGAAGGTTCTCACTGACTTCAGTGATCCCTTTCTGGGGTGAGGCTTATGACCATGGCTGATGACCAGGTTTTGGTCCCAAGAGGTCCAGTTACATTCTCACCAAGTTACTGCAACACCACTGATGCAACCGTAGTGTTCCTAATTTATTGTATTATAGAACAGGAGCAGAATTAGTCTTTTGTTATACTCAGTGCTCAGCATGCACTGTGCTCTCTGTGTTCATGTGCTGAGTTCTGACTGGAGTGTGGGATGATTTGGGTTGGGACAAAGCCGTCCCTGCCCTGCTCTGGGCTGGCTCTCAGCAGTCGGTGGTGCCATTCTTACTTTGCAGGAAGATCTCAGCTGGCAGTGCTGCAGCTGCTGAGGCATCCCTTGCGTGGCAAAGTGTCCTTAGGAGAACCAAAGCTGATGAAGAGTTACTCTCAAGAGAACATTTCAAAAACAGATGGGCCAATCAGACAGAAAAATAAGACTGGGATAAAAGAGAGAAGTGCTAGGAAGAAATGGTAGAGTGGAAATAGCTGAAACATTTAAGCTTTGTGGTTTATTTTGTTATACTTCATGTAATTTGTCTCCCTATTCCTACTTTCAACCTGCTTTGTTTTGTTCTTTTCTCCTTCCTTTTTATCCTTTTTATTTTTTTGATTACTACATTTTATTTCTGTTCTTCTTTTATTTTTTTACACCTTCCTCATTTTCAGTTTTAACTTCTACAGCACAGTGTTGCTTCCATCTCATTTGTGACAGCACTGAAACTGCTGCTGCCTTAGAGCAGAAATGACTTCTTGTACATCCACCTTACCAATGTCTAGAATATTTTGTCATCTTTTGAGGAGGAAAAACAGCTTTTATTCACTGCGGGAGATGTGTAATCCCAAAGAACTGCTGCGATAGGACAAGGCACAATAAAATGTCTAGCAATCCTGTTAGAGGCACTCCAGGCTTGGCTTGGACTGTCTGTGTCTTGAATTGATGTTACATTGACTTTGTTGAGGGGACAGGACCAGACAAAAAGGGCTGAAATTTTCAACTGTGCATTGGGCAGCTGTACCCTGAGACATACAGTCAGGGCAAGGGTGTGGGTGGACAAGATCCATGTCTGTGGTGTATAGAATGAACAGCTCTTCCCCAAGAAATTATTTTAGAGGGTCTGAAAAATGTTTTTTCTTTTTGTTAAGGAGAAGAAAAAATGGGAACTGTTAATTGTTCCTCATTACATTGCGGAAAATTTCATGTAGATCAATTTTTTTTGATCTTTCTTTTATTAGCTATAAGTAAGAATCACACAGAATCATGGAATCCAGTAGGTTGGAAAATACCTCTAAGATCACCAAGTCCAACTTGTGAGCAACCCCTACCTTGTTAACCAGACCAGAGCACTGAGTGCCATATCCAGTTGTTCTTCAGACACCTCCACCTTCATTTGATAGTCAAAAGATATTCACAGAAAAATCAGTCCTGACTGGCAGTGCAGGCAGTGCAAAAGATGTGGATCAGTGATCTTTCTTTGTATACAACTGACAGTATCACAGAAGCAATAGATCGGAAAAGGCCTCTGAGTTCATTGAGTCCACTCTATGACCAAACACTGCCATAGATTAGAGCATGGCACTGAATGCCATGTCCAGTCTTTCCTTAAACTCCTCCAGGGACAGTGACTCCCACCTCCCTGTGCAGCCCATCCCAATCTCCAAACATGACATCTGACACTCTGAACAGAAACTTGCTCTTGTGTTATGAAGTCACATCCATGGGATATTTACTTCAACATGCAACTGTTTATTTAACTGTTATTCCTGTAATATGTGATGAGCATCTATGTGAAGACCCTCCCACATATGATTCAGATAAGAAACTGCTTGATAAAATGCAATATAGTGTATTTGCAATGACTTTCAAGGTTGAACATTTCAGAAATAAAGGAAATGCATCAAGTTTAGGATCATGTAAATTATCAAGCCATATTCATATAATATTTGTGACAAATATTATATGAACTCATAACTGTTGGTCTTGAATTACATTTTTTCTCTGTGTAAGTATTTATACTACAAATAATTAATTTAGTTGACACAATAAAAATATATTAACGAATGGCTTATGGGGCTCAGAAATGGGAGGTTTTAAAGAGATGGCCTAATTGAAGGGCAGCTATAGAAATGATAGAGGAGCAAATATGGGGTGGAACAGCAGATTGACATGAGCTGAAATGTTGACAAAATGAAGTGGAAAACTTGGACAGTAGGGAATGCATGCTTGGTTTGGATGGAGATGGGAGGTGGGAGACTGTGACTTTTGTCTCTGACAGAGGACAATGTGGGTCTGTTGCTGTAGCTGTAATTAAGAAAGCAGGGATCTGATGTTAGATTTGAAGAAGGTGGTTTCTGTTAAAGCTCTTGGAATGATAATGGGCTGAGGTCCATGGGTGTGTGCTCTGAAGAGAAGTCCTGGTCCTAGAATATCTTCAACATTAGTGTTCCTTAGAGGTTCTCCATCTGCTTGGTGTGCCCAAGCATGGTTATCTTCCAAGATTTCCGTTCCTGCCTCACACAGTCTGGGTTGAAAAAGCACAAGATCTCTTCTTGCTGACTCCTTGTATCTAAAAAATCTGAGTCAGCAGTACTCTGCTATATTCAGGTTTCCAACATCTTAGTTTAGAATAAAGCTTGAAGGAGAAATCACAATCTGCATGGGAAATACCATCCTGTTCTCTACTCACTCTGGGATGTGGGAGTGAAGCATCGTACACTGAGTACAAGGAACATGGCCTCTGTCCCTTTCTGAGGCTTTGCCTGGCAGCAGATGTGTGCTCATGCACATTCAGACGTAGATTTGAGAAAGCAAGAAGTAATTACCTTTGTAGATAATCTTCTGCTTCAATTGTTCCAAGCTAAAAGTCTGAAGAGAGATGCATAAGCCTACATGTATGTGCAGCATAGGTGTAATAGGTTGTCTCTTGAAGGACTCAGCAATGCACAATTTACTACTTTCACTGACAGAGAAGGAGAATTCTGATCAAATAAACTGGAGCAGTTCTCTAGCATTGTGAAAAGTGAGAGGATTTATCACACATTATAACACACCATTGATTTGGCTTCAGCCACATTCAGTTGTTTTTGTGACCTCCTAAGGCTGTCTTGCCTATAAAAAACATTTTCAACAAATTAATTTTTTCCATTTATTTAACAATATTCTTTTTTGGTTTTCCCCCCTTTCACCTTTTAACTCTATTCATGGCCTGTAGGGTAAGCAGCCTTATAGGGGTTTATGGGCAAGTGTCATGGATCAGAAAAATTAGGAATCCTGTGTGCACTCTTGATGGGTTCAAATTGATGGATGAGATGTCAGCTCAAGAGTCATTGATTTTCCTAGACAAAATATTAACTTTCCAATAGGTTTTTTTCCTGGTATGCTTGTGTGAATGATGGAAAACTATACTTAGTTTAAGTGTGCTGGTTCAGCTTCGGGGACAGAGCAGCGTGATCATGCAACAGCCTGTTGAAAAAATGTTAATTAAGAAGGGTTTCATCTAATTTGAAGCTCATTAATTCACTAGATAGCATTTTTATAAAATTGAAGAACAATCTGAAATAGGATCGGTGCTTGTACTGTGAATATTAGGTAGTTAATGGGTCTGCCCTTAATCTGTCTGTGTAAAATCCTTTCCTTATTCCCAAATATTTAATGTAATTTTTCTCCATTCAAAATTCTTCTTTGTAGAATTTCCTGTGCAGATTTAGCCCACTTTATATATAACAGGAATATAACAGGAAAGCATTTGATGTTTAATAAGCTTACTTTGCCTCATTGGTCTGCATTTTCTGAATATTACAAAGGATGGTTCAGAGAAAAGCAGCACTGGCCAAGCTATTTTGTAGCCTACTGAGAGAGAAGAGAAGGGAAAGGAAACCCAGCAGAGACCTGGTGATGAACTCCCCATCCCGTACAACTGAAGGTGCTTCCCCTCTCTCTTCTGATACTTTCAGGAAAGGATTCAGAAAATCGCTTTTCTGGTGGCGAATTGTCAGAAGAAGTCTATACCTGCCTACCCTGCAGAGAAGGATGTTCTTTCTGCACAGATGATACTCCCTGCTATGCACAGGAGGACAAGTATTTACGGCTGGCCATCATCTCCTTCCAAACGCTCTGTATGCTGCTGGATTTCATAAGCATGCTGGTGGTCTACCACTTCCGCAAGGCAAAGGTAATAAACCCACTTGTTTTGCTTTGATGTTTCTCCTCACTGGGTGGTACACGCTCCTTTATCCTGGGGGTAGAGCTTCCCATTCTGAGAGCCAGTTTCTCAGGCAAAGGAGCGCAGCTCAAGGGGAGGATGGGATTTCCAAACAGGAATGTTTTCCTNGTGGAAATGAGCAGTTTGTGTCTTCCAGTGAAATAGGCTTGCATTTATAGATGTTCAGCAAAAATCAAGGAAACTGTTAAGTAATTTTGGAAAGCCAGGCCAATTGATTATGCACATATCTAAGGGGACATGGTGTTTTTAGAAAGTCAGGATCTTGAAATTCTCTGCATTACCACTACTGGAAATGATGTTTGGCTTCAATGTATTTGAGAGATTAGCTGGAAAATAATTATGGGAAAGAGAAATCTTTCTGAATAATTCTGATTCCTAGAGAGTTTAAATGTGATTCTATGGTTAAATATTATTAATTTTCACTAAAGCATGAATATACTAAGGAGGGTCTGTAAATTTCTGATGCAGCATTTATGTACTAAGCGAATGAACTTTCTGCTTTTACCTCACTGAAAATCAGGTAACATCTCTTGGAATCTCACTGTTGCCTCAGTAAATGCAGAATATTCTCTGAAACTTCAAATTTGCTAAAAATAAATTAACTGAAGCTGGCATATATTCACTACCTACGTTTAGGAAACGTAGGTGTGCACACAGTATGCTACATTATTGAAATTAATAGCTTCATCCACTTTCTATAACTAGATAAGTATTTCCATTTTGGCTTTTGGAACACTTGATCCCACAGTCTTCCTGATCCTGCAGTGTCTGTGTTACAAATGTGTGGCTCATTTTGAAAGACTTTAATATCCTGCCAGGAAATCACAGAATGAGCAATAACATTCTTTTTCCACCCCTTATGTTTCTGACAGTGTCTTTGTATTTATGATATTATATTAAATGATTCAAATTACAGGCTTAATTGTATTCATAAAGTTTTTCATTATGAAAAGTTTGTTGTCAGCATCTGTTTAGTTGCTTGACATTAACTTAGCAGAACTTCATTTTGATTTTTGTGAGGTTTTATTCTGGTAATGTTACTCACTTTTAATGTCATAGACAACATCACGACAAGCATTTCTTGTAAGTGAAACTATTTCTAGATTTACAAAGTGATATGCAGCTATTGCAAGCTGGGCTTGACTTCTTTTTTACACACTGAACTGTTGATTGTTTTAAAGAAAATATTTATTTTCTCACAAATAGTTTGAGAAACAGTTTTCCCTCTTGCACTTGTACACTTGTATATGTTCTGGTACAGATATCTGCTAGAGTTGAAAGGTCTTCTTAGACATAACACAGCAATCTTGTGTTTCACAAAACCTGCTACTCATGAAAAGCACATTTTTACATTTGTAATGATTAGTCATTTCTCCAAAGTACTCTATTAGTAAAGAAACACATGGAATCTGAATCTTTACTACCAAAGCAATACTAAAGAGGCATATACCCATCTTCCATTGTTTCTGAAATGCTTCTCAGTCATTAGAAAAAAGATTGTGCTTATTTTTTCGAGATTCCCTCTTATGATTAGAAATCATGACATACGAATGAGTGAGAACCAGACACAAAACAAAGCATTCTTTTTCCCTGAAAAAAAAATTATGTCTTTAAGACATTGCAGTTCATTCAGTTGACCAGAGATGGATTCAGTTACAATTCTGGTACCTTACACATTTACAGAAAAGTTAATTTTCCTGTATCTCACAAGGAAAAGGGAAGGAAACATACAACAAAAGAAATAATATGGTGATTAACAAACCTTTCCATTATAACTGATGTTTTCAAGGAATAGAAACTGATAGATTTTCCATTGCTTTTCATGTCATTCAGTTGAGATTTTCTTGGATATTCCTTTAGTGTTCTTTATCTTGTTGGTACAGCATGAAAACGATCTTGAGTGTTTACCGTGAAATGTAAAGTTGTATGAAAGGCAAACATACTGAGAAAAGTATTTGCATAAAAACCTGCTGGTTACATTGGGAAATGACAGAAATTTGGAGTCAAGGGAGAAAACTAGTAGCTTACTATGTACTCTCTGCCAGCAGTTTACACTGTGGAGGTAAAATCAAGAAAATGGAAGAACGCATATTAAAGTATATTCAAAATATCTGCCTTTTTGAGAATTTCCAACTGTTAGTGAAGCAATACACAATTAGGTTAGTATATATGTCTGTGATTAAAGTTGCTGCGTTAAACTGCTCATTTCCATTGTACTGTGTGGGAGTCAGAAGAGCATTTCTTTGGATTCTCTCCTACGTGTAGCACTACAATATTCAAATGGTTGCAAAAAATAGTTTTAATGCAACATTTTAGCAGAAAGAATAGTGTAGTGCTACTATATCAAGAAGCAAGCTTCAAAGTGTTCAAGGGAGCCAAAGATGGGAGTTGAAAATAAAAGATGTTAATTTAAGGCCCTTTCAGTGCTGAAAGGAATGAAGAGTAGATATGTGGCATTTTGATCTGGCTGTTGATCAGTAAAATCAAAAGGTAAATGGGACCAGGTTACCTCTTTAGCAAAAGTGACTGCAGAAGACCTCTCAATGCTTGTACTTCATGAGGGCTCCTGGTAATTACTATCTTCAAACAACTAAGCTTCTGAAAGTTAAGGTCTGCCAACAGAAAGCACTTGGGAAGAAACACCCCAGGCACCTTGGCAGTGGTATTCTGAATATAATAATGCACAAACAGAATGATGAAAGTCCATAAGCATCTTTTAGCTTATGACAGAAGTGACAAGACATTTTTTTGTCTTAAAAAAAAAATCAACATATCTGTAAGAGCAGATGCAGATCATAAGTGTTTTAGGGAAGTGAAGAAATACATCATCTATTCAGATCACACTGGTTGCACTTCTTATGACCAAGCAGTACTTAAAATGGAAAATTGCCATTGGCCTAGTTTTGTCAAAAGCATGGAATATATGTGAGATCCAAAGCAGTTGCTAAAAGAGCAGCCATGAGTAAAAGATGGAATGCTGCTCTGCCACAGAGCATGGCAATGAGAAAAGAGACCTTTTGGACAATTACTGCTGAAGTGTCACTGACAAAATGTGATGATACAACCTTCATTTTGACATGATCTTTATTACTGGGTTAGACTGTAATAATAAGACTCTACAGAGAACCTGATAAATACCAGCTCATGAGTTCCTGCTCAGATCTTGACAAAATGAATGGTAGTAAATAGGCAAAGCCTATAGTAAGCCAGATGACTGGCTCTTACAAGCTAGGCTTCTCTTTAGGGAGACTTTTACAAGTTTCTGAAGTTTTAAGTATCTTCTTCTAGAACTTCTTAAGGTTCCTCTGAAGAATCCTCTTCAGACTTCTGTCTAGAAAACTGCTAAACTATTTACTGTATAATAAGTTTACAATAATAGCAGTAAGGGAGCAATAGAAGATAGGATATGTGACAGCTGTATTTATAAATGCTCCTTGTAATAGTGACGAGAACTAAAGATCATTAGGTCCACCTTACACACTTGCAAATTCAGAGTAATGGTAATAAATAATAGAACTACTTGGTCCAAGAGAGGCTAGATCAGGAAGGATCACTCTCAGCTTCTTTAATAATGAAGCACAGGCCGTGAAGTGAGGTAGGACACTAGAGTCTAAATCAGAAAATCTTTTGTTCTCTTGGCAAAGAGTCATTAAATTAGATTTCGTCTGTTCTTGAAAACCTTGTAGTTACTTGTGAAGACTTGTACATTTGATAGGTGACAAAACAAAATTCAGCTGTTCATCCAAAACACAGTTGATCCAAACTACTGGTACCTTTGACCAATTTGCAAAGCTGTGACTTCAAGCAGTAGCTGGAATTGGCCAAAAGAACAAAATGGAATGGCAAAAAGATACTGTGACAAAACTCCGATCAGTGCTGGGGAATTCATTTGAGGCTTTGTCAAACACAGGTGAAAGTGACTCAACAGCCCTGAGATCAGCTTAGCAGTAATGTTATTAAACTGCAAGAGTCATAACTGTAGAAAGTCACAGACAGAAAAGGTGGTCCGTTGCCAAGAGATGGAAGAACTCCAAAAAGATAAGAACACGAAAAATTTGGAAGAAGGCACAGAAGGAGTAGCAGAAGCTAAATCACTGGTGAAAAGCTTTGTAGGGAAAGACAGAAAAAGATAATAGATAAAGAGGAGATGCTACTGCTATAATGAGAAAAGATGAAGCATTTCAACAGGAGAGTAAATGGGGGAAATGTGCCAAGCAAAGAGAAAAGAGGAAAAATCACTAATACAGAAGGGAAATCAGATGTGTGGACACTTCAAAGAAATCTTTGCTGTGGACAGCCCTCGTGCCAATCAGTAGTGAAAGCTGGAAGCCATGAACCTGGTATTGATACAAGGTGCAAGAGGCTCAAAAATTCAAGGGAGATGAAAATTTGTGAAATCCCATTAGAAAAGCTGACAGCACCAATTTAATGCCACTGATGGAATTGTGTGATGAAGCCTGGGAAAAAGAAATCTTTCCTCATTAGTGAAAATGTTGGAATTCTATTTTGACTGCTCTGACAGAGTGATTTTCCTGAATCTGACCTGGGAAGTTGGTGAGGCTTCTGGCGTGTCAGAGAAGTAAAGGGACACTGGATGCAAAACAAGGAACAGGCTCAGTGCTGTTGATGGTCATGTTGTGTGTCTTAGCAATGGCAGATGAGTCTGTAAAGGAACAGGCTCCTCTTCTTTCCTTGGTTTTTAAAGGCTTTGACAGAGTTCGAGTATGAGAGGATCTTGCAGAACTTTCAGCCTTACAAAGTCAGTTTTTCATGGCTGTGTAGAGAGGTGCAAAACATTCTCTAAGCTGAACAACTAAGGAACAAAACAGCTCAAGGTGATACTAGCAAACATTTTTATGTGCTGTGGCATTATTATTGATTTAATAATTCAAACATCACTACAAAAAACACATCCAAAAAGTATGAGGCTAAGCCAACAGAAGTAGCTGGTTAGACAAGGACAGAATAATGGATATTAAAACAAATACTCTCAAAAACGAAAAGCTGAACAGTGGTTTTGTAAGAAAAAGCATCCACAAAACAGGAGAATTCATCTGCGTGGGCCCTGCTGTGTGGACCAAGAGAGAGCTCAAACAGGGAGTGACAAACTGCAGCATTGATTGCATGCAGTGTATGGGTGGCAAAGCTACTGGAAAAAAACTGGACATTTAAATAACTATGAATAAAATGAATAAAAGTCAGATTTTTGGTGGTTTTGTTTTTTTGTTGTTGTTGGGTTTTTTTTGTTTGTTTGTTTTTGTTGTTTTTTTAATTTGAGACTTAACATAAGGCTAGAAATCTGCCAGAGCTTTAAAGAGAAAACCAGCTGCATTGTAATAATGTCTTTGTTAAAAGTCCTGGACTGTGGAAGGATATTACCCGCAAAGAACCTAAAACGCCCATCAGTTACCAGGCTGTGTTTTTAAATTAATCGGAAAGAAGAGCTGAAAATAACTGAGCTTTGCATGGCAGCCCACCACCTCAAACAGGGATTGCTCAGGTAGAACACAACTGCTGTGAGGAACTGTAAGTGCCCTTAAGAAATGCCGAGAACCTCTACTGGCAAAGAGAACAGAGTTGATCTCAGCCATAGAGTGGAAGAGACTAATTGCTACTTTGTGATGAAGGAGAGATGAGAATGTGCTGCCAGCCTTGACTCATGCTAGAAGGGTCTTGTTTGCTGGGAATTCTCATTCAGATCAATGCTAAAGGCTTCAGAGTAGTTGCACTAAAGCCAAACTACTTTGCCCTCATCTCACTGCCTTGTGGTGCTGCCAGGTTCTGAAAATAGGGGAAGAGAGAGCAAGCAGGGGATCTGGTCTTTCCATGTTCCTGATGTACCTGTGGCCAGTATCTCTGGATTTAAATCCAGCATGTTAAGGTAGAATTGGTAGTAGTAAGCATACTTGGAAAAGATTGTTTTCAGCTCTGAAAAATAATAGAAAAATGCTTAGAGTTCAACAAAATACTTTGGAATGGTGTTTTCATGTGGCATTAACAGTGATGAAGGACTGTGATAGAGCCCATTGGAATGAAGGGCTTTCCCCTGTTCAAGACCAGTTCCAATCATATATATTGGAAAATTTTAACTAAATAATGTTTTGTAGTACTGGTCTTCTACACCCCACCCACTTTATGAACATTCAGGAACTGTTGGAAATACAGAAATAAAAATACTTTTAATAAGAGGAGGAAAATACACATCTTGAACACTGATCAAGGTAAATACAGTTAACAGGACCATATGGCTAATCATCAACAGGAATGAATAATTTTCCCTCTCCTGAGCAAAATACGGCAAATAATAGTTACAGACTGTTTTTTATATGGTTTTTATTCTGTCAAATACAAATTTTCAGTTTGAGTTCAGAGTGGCTAGATACACTGGCACCACAATCCCATTTTTTTATTTGCTGTAAATATATTTAAGTGTTCTGTTAAATATGATTTCAAAACTGTGAAGATAGTCCCAAAGCAGTGCAATTTTAAACACTGCACAGAACTGCACATAGATGGGAAGCCAACATGCAAATTTATGCTGTAGTTCCCCTTTCTAATACTGAAAAATCAAGAATGTCTTTTCACCCTTGCTGCAGCCGTGGTAGGATACAGTAATTTAGAATGAGGTAATCACAGCCTATTGATGTGTGATACATTTTTAAATATTAAAGCATGCTGGCTTTGCAAACATACCTCTTTTTCTGATGTAAATCAGCCAATCCTTTTTTTGACTCCACAGTGGCATCTTGATGTGCTTATGCCTGGATGGCTTTCATCTTTGGTGCACATTCTGCTTTTTTCTCCCTAGACAACAATTTCTGACATTTCAGCTCAAGTGGAAACTTGATAGAGGGAAGAGATCTTGCACAGATGGAGCAGCTGCCTTTACATGCTGTGCTGGTGGGCATACCTGATAGTTCACTCAGCACATAGACATTCTGTGCAGTGCATTAGATACCCTTTCTTCATCCTATCCTAGGGTGAGAACCTAGTTTCTTGTGATTTCTCTGGAAGTTTATTGTAGTCTTCAGGTGTGCAAGTTTAAATATTGTTTTCAATACTGTTGTTTTTAGTGGAATTCTCATTTCTTTTGCTTGCATGTCCCTTCCCATATTTCTGTGTAGATAAGATGTGCCTTTAGGGATGCTGTACTTCCTTAACTCCCCCATAAATAATTTAAGAGTGCCATATTGGCAGGATAAGAAGTGGAGGGGCTGTTAGCCTGCAGCAACAGTTGAGTCTCAGGGAGGATGTACTGACTGCTGGCGTTCCCAGAGGCAGCAGCCATTGCTGGGCATGTCTGCAGTGCTTTTAGGGTATTTATTGTGTGTATCCCCTTCCTAAGGCCAAAGGTTTCACATGAGTATGTATCTGCATTCTAATACACAGTTGAGAGCCATCAAGTACTTGTGAATAGGAAACTAAACTACAGACACTCTAGGCCTAATGAATACTGAAGTGTGAAGAAAATAAAGATCTAGATATGAAATATGTTCATTGATTTCAGTTCAGCCTCATAAAAAAGAGCTAATGAGAAGAGCAGGGTGGTAGAAAGCAAAAAAA